>PVKV010005694.1:27027-112497 GCA_004027835.1 Alouatta palliata | reverse complement strand
GGAGGGAGGGAAGGAGGAAGGAAGGGAAGGAGGGAGGGAGGGAGGCAGGGAGGGAGGGAGGGAAAAAAAAACCTGAGCCAAAGCACAATTGCAGGATGAAAGCAGCCCTGGGGTCTTGAGTATGCAACCCACCCCTGAGTTCCCGAACAATAGCAATGATCATCTGAGTTTTGGATTGTGGGGGATTTTTATTTTCTTCTTCATCCTCTTCTATAGTTTCCAAATTTTCTCTGATGTTTGTAAACTGCTTTTATAACCAGAGGGAAAAAAATTAAAAGTATATGGCTGTTGGAATGTAGGGAACTATTGGTCAAGCACACCAAGATGTCGAGACCAAAGGCATAGTCTTAGGGCAGACAGATGCTTGCTCTGGTTCATTCCGCTGCCCTAGAACTCCTGGAGATGGCAGGCACTTCACTCACAGCTGGAGCCCAGGGCCTCAGAGAAGCATTCACAGCATCTGCAGGGCCTGGTCTATGAATAGCACATCCCTGGCATACCAATGTGCTTGTCTATTCCCAGCCCTAGAGCTCCTGAAATCTGCTATTTGATAGACATAAAAAAAATAGGGTTAAAATAGCATAAATCAAGAATGGCACAGTCTGCCACCTTTAGGGGAAACACACACACACACACACACACACACACACACACACACACTGCAGAGAAGCTCTGATTGAATTTTTAAAGAGAAAGACCGTTGTGGTGACAAGGCAAGGATGAGGATGTGCCCCCTGTGTGTTTCAGGAAGCCACAGGAGCCACAGCCCAGCGCATATCCTGGGACTTCTCCTGCCCCTCCAGGCCAGCATCACCCCGTGACAACTTGGTGGCCTCTGTGAGATGAGCTAACGGCTCCTGTTGAGCTTTCAGTTTCTGTTTTTCAGAGTGGCCCTTGCTGATTCTTTTGCCCACCGGCTGTTTCCCCTCCCAGGGATGCGTCACGAGTGTTCACGGAATGACGGAAATATTCAGGTTCCAGCGGTGTGAGCTCACCTCCGAGGCCCTCCATCAAATTCAAAACAAAAAGTCATCAGCCAGAGCCGACACTGCCGCCTCCTCTACTCTATTTTGCTGATTTATGTATGCATTTATTTATTTAATTTTTTTTGAGATGGAGTCTGGCTCTGTTGCCCAGGCTGGAATGAAATGGTGCGATCTCGGCTTACTGCAACCTCTGCCTCCTGGGTTCAAGTGATCCTCCAACCTCAGCCTCCCAAATAGCTGGGATTACAAGTACGCACCACTGCACCTGGCCAATTTTTGTATTTTTAACAGAGATGAGGTTTCACCATGTTGGCTAGGCTGATCTCAAACTCCTGACCTCAAGTGACCTGCCCACCTTGGCCTCCCAAAGTGCTGGGATTACAGGCCTGAGCCACCTCGCCCAGTCCCCTTTCCTATTTTAAAAATTATCAGAATTCAGTTGCTTATGTAGAAGCATTTGTTCCCCAAGATGGGGGTCGGCCCAGTCGCCACGAGCTCCACTGCCGTCCTTCCACAGCCAGATACTCAAAGCATCCTTGAATTGCTGCTGCCTCTCTTACTGGGGTTTATAAAACCCAGGAGGGGCCTGATAGGAGAGCTTAACTGATTTCTAGAAAAGCTGATGAGTAAAGATTCGTACTGCGTTTCTGAGTGTCCCATGCAGTTAACAATAAAAGAAGCTGCCGGAGTGTTAGGACATTAGAGATTCTCACTGGTGCCTCCCTGTGAGGAGCCCCAATTAAAGTGAGCCAGCACTGACTTGGCCCTTGACGGAGCCCGATGCTCTGAGGATTTGCATTTCACCAGCCCGAGCTGTTATCAACACAGACCTTTCAGGGCCTGTGGAGTCCCGTCCCCACTCTACAGGGTGAACCGCTTTAGAAATGGAATGATAAAAAGAGCAGCATCTCATCAGATCCCACACAATAGCAGAGTGGAGAACAAAGCGGGGGGAGGCCAATGTCAGGAGGGAATAAAGGTAAGTGGCATCAGGGAAGTACCGTCAGTTTCCTTGTCACATCGAGAGGGTAAAAGACCCTCAACAGCACACGCACACCACGACGAATTCAGTGGCTTTTCGTTTTCGCAAGGAAATTGGAAGGCCAGCCAGTTTCTCAAGGGCTAGCACAGGGCAGTGGTTAAGAACACAAATCCTAGTATCAAGCAGGCATGAATTCAAATGTTCACTCCATCACTTACGGGAAATAGGATCTTGGGCAAGTTACGTGACTACCCTAGGCCTTGGCACCCTCAGTTATAATGTTGTATGACTGTGGTCCCTATTTCACAGGTTTGTGAGGCTTAAGAGCGTCTGTGTGTGTGTGTGTCTGTGTGTGCATGTGAGACAGAGGGGTGGGGAGAGAGAGAGAGAGGAGAGAGAGGGGGAGAGAGAAAGAGAGAGAGAGAGAGAGAGAGAGAGAGAGAGAGAGAGAAAGAGAGAGAGAGAGAGAGAGAGAAAGAGAGAGAAAGAGAGTTAGCATGTCTCTGGCCGGTTCAGTGATTCTCTGTAGGAATTCATAGTAAGGATTCTATGGTAGCCAGAAGTTACAAAATTGACCTGGGGCTAGTGACAAAGAGAAGACAACGATTTCATGAGAGACTCGTAATTTTTATTTTCACTAAATAGTAAACATGACCAAAATCCTCAGTGTGCCGGGGTGCCGGCTCCTAGAGCCTTCCTCCTGATCTGCCAAGATACACCGTTCTTCTCTTAGGTTCTTGTAAAGCTGTGTGGGAAGCAGGTGTCATAATGTATGTTGAATGAATTTGGATGAGAAGGGACTGGTTTTTATAGAAGTCATTCCCAGAGTGCTGGTTTCCCCTTTCAGTACATATGGAACAAAAACCAGTATCTAGTGCAAGGTTTGCCCGTCATTAGTCCTGACTGGCTGGGCCTGGGCCAGTCTTCCAGGAGCTTCTGCAGAAAGAATCTGTATCCTCGGGGTCACCCCATTTCCCTAGGACCACAGGTGTCCAAAGGAACACGAGGGGCAGTAAAATGAAGCCTGTTGGCCTCTGCTCCTCTTGTACCTTCAGCCGTTTTGACCATGCCTATCTTCTTCTCTAGGTCTTGTTTGTTGCATGCATGCATTTATGTATGTATGTATGTATGTATTTATTTATTTATGAGATGAAGTCTCACTCTGTCACCCAGGCAGGAGGGCAGTGGCATGATCTCAGCTCACTGCAACCTCTGCCTCCCGGGTTCAAGCGATTCTCCTGCCTCAGCCTCCCAAGTAGCTGTGACTACAGGTGCGTGCCACCACACCCGGCTAATTTTTTTGTATTTTTAGTAGAGATGGGGTTTCACTGTGTTAGCCAAGATGGTCTCGATCTCCTGACCTTGTGATCCACCTGCCTTGGCCTCCCAAAGTGCTGGAATTACAGGCATGAGCCACCGCACCCAGCCTGTTTGTTGCCTTTAAAGGGCAATTTTGCACTTGGTGCCAGAGGCCTTCCATCCATGGGCCCTTTCACTGGAATGATAAATGTGTCTTGTCTCAATGCAGATCAAGTAATTCAACAAGAAGGCCTGATGTGTGACACTAAGCTGAAGAGGCCAACTCGAGAGAGAAGAAACTGGCTCCCATTCTCACAGCCAATGACTGAGAACTCCCCTGATAGAGCCAAGAAAGGAGACCTGAGTGCTCCTTCCCAGAGTGAGCTGCATCCAGCCCTGTCCCAGGCCTGCCGAGGAACAAAGAGCCCTCAAGTACTGAGTGAGTCCCCCGGGCCACCACTCACAGCCACCACCACAGGAGGGCCAAGAACGGCATCATTTAGGCCCCAAGATGAAGATTTTTATTCCATTTTATCATTGAACAAAAGAAGAGAAAGCGATGACACTGAAGAGGGAACCGATATTGAAGAACGTCTGTGGGTTGGCATGCACTCACCCCGTTCCCCTTCCAATCACAAAAGAAGTGGATCTGGGGGGACATTGACCCCTCAGGCCGAAAATAAAAAGTTTGAAGCAAATGCTGAAAATTGCAGAGGTCATTCTTTAAGAAGAAGTGCGCCTGGTCAGGCCTCGTTAAGAATAAGCAGTGCAACGGAGCCAGCGACAGAGCCACATTCTGTCGGACAAAGGTTGTCCCAAGACCCCCGGCTGCCTGATAGGGCATCTGCTAAAGAGGAGGACAGAGGTGGCAGTGAAAATGCAAAAAAGAGCCCCCTTTTGTGGGACCCCCAATCCGAACCCGGACAAGAGGACGGTCTCAATGCTGAAAATGCATGGACTGACTGTATTTCTATGGAACACAGGCCTGGCACCCATGGTTCTGAAAGAGATTGGCAAGACTATTTAAGCAGCTCTAGACGTTCTCTTGACTACTTTTGTTCTGGCAGACCAATGTCTCCAGGATCATCAATGAATTCCTCTTATAACCCTCCTGCAGCATTCATGCATTCTGCTCTGAGAGGTGATAGTCCCGTAGACGTGTCAATGTCATTGACTTCAATTCACAGCTCAGACTCAGAGGGAAACTCAAGGTTTCATGTTCATCGACCACTGTCTCCCATTAGAAATAGAAATGCATTTGCCAGTGCTGAAAATTACAATTATTTCCCAGTAAACAGTGCACACGAATTTGCTGTCAGGGGAAGAGCAGAAGATATTACTTTAACAAGCCAACCTCAGGGGATTCCATTATATATAGACCTCTTACTAAATCCACAGAGCCGTTTGTCCTTAGTAGATTCCTCCAACTCCTCTCCATCAAGAATGAACTCGGAAGTCCATTTGCATGTGTCTGGATCCTTGCAAGAAAATATACCATTTACTTTCTTTGCAGTGTCTGGTTTCCCAAATCAAAATGATAGCGGGGACAGAATGGCAGCGTCTGGTTTCACAGATGAAAAGGAGATCAGTAAGATAAAGGCAGACCCCGAGAAACTCAAGAAATTGCAAGAAAGGTGAGGACTTTTCATCATTATATATTTTTTCCATTTTCCCAAGACCGAAATTACTATTGCTTTCATTAGAGAGCCAGGGGAATTTTAAGTCATAAATGGGTCCTTCCTTGACATTTTAGTGGTTGCTTATTTTGAGAAAATTGTCTCTGTTTTGTTCCTCTTAAAACATAATGGACTTATAAAAAAAAAAAAAAAAAGTTTGGTGTTCCTGATCAGTTTCTTCCATATTCCCGAAGTGTTTTTCCTTGAATACCACAACTTCAAGGTAAGTTTGCTGGGTATAAGGATTTCTGACTGTTCCATAGGGCTTGTTCTCTCCAGCAATGAAAAACCAAGATTTCTTACGAAAAGGTTGATATCTCCCTAGAGAATGAACCATTCTTCACTTGAAGTTCACAGCTCTCCCTCACGAGACTTACCCCATAGCCAACCAATAGTTCTAGAATTTGAACCTTGCAACTAAAAGACCGTTCTCAGTTACCATAGTTACCTGGGTTCTCTGAAGGGCCATGCCGGGGTAACTGCTGCTTCTATTTTATGTGCTCTTTTTCATGCATGAGAGAGAGAGAAATAAGATCTTTTTTTGAATTGCCCTTTTCTTTGATCTTTCCTTTTTTGTGAAATGATTTGGGGATATTTCACAGCTAGGAAATCTGATACTTTGTAAAGCCATCATTAAACACCATGTCAGGATTCTACCGTTTCATTTATGATAGGTGTTTACCATGCTCTGATCTTGGCTTACTGATCTGGAAATTGATTCTTGGAATGTGAGCCCTCTTTGTGTATATTAGCATGACTCATTTGGGCCACAATTTAGAAATGTAAAAAGGAGAGGAAGGTGGAACATAGGATGCATACATGTTCCTATTAATAAATATCGTTTATCCAACTCCAGTAATGAGGTAACTTTCCAGTTAGCAGTACCTTTGCTTTTCCACATTAAGCTACCAGAAGACCGACCCACAGTTACAGGGCAAAAGACCTTACACCCACCAATCCTCACCTCCCCGGAAACACAGCTTCAGACCTACTTGTCAGAAGTCTAAGCTTCTACCATCCCAAAGTGATGCCCTTGAACTAAAAATAATTTCTTTGAAAATGTATTCACTTCCAGGCACGGTCTTGCATTAAACAGCTATTATTCGTGTACCTATTAATAGTTTATCCAGACATTCTCTTTTTTCTGTATATAATAAACCTTAGGCTTTTCTTATTATTTCAAATTTGTTCCTTTTGGGAAATATTAAAAAATACAGACTTAAAAGAAAAATCACCTGTAACCCTATCATCTAAAGATAAACAGTTAAAACTTTGTTTCTAGTCTTTTATCTTTGTATATAAATGCAGTTTTTAGTATCTGTTCATATTGTTTTATAATATGCCTTATTTTAATATTTAATCCCATTTCTCAATCACTTATACTCTTTTAAAGTTTTCCCTCAGATATTTTAATACACATAAATTAGTACATATGTACACTTCAGAGAATTTCCAAAACACACACATCACACTCAAACCCAGACTTCCCTGTGCCCACCGTCCATCTAACAGAACATTCTTCACACACTGGAGCCCTCCCGTGCCCCTCACCCACCCAGTCTTCTCATCACCCCGTTTTCAGCTCCCCACACCCACCCTGACCGTTGTATTGCATCTATCTTCCCTTTGCTTTTTGTTGTGTTGTGTTTTGGGTTTTTTCGCTTTGAGATTTTACCATATGTTTATATGTTTGTTTCTTGAGACAGAATCTCACTGTGTCGCCCAGGCTGGAGTGCAGTGGTGTGATCACGACTCACTGCAACCTCTGCCTCTGGGTTTAAGTGATTCTTGTGCCTCAGCCTCCCATGTAGCTGGGATTACAGGCACGCACCACCACGCCTAGCTAATTTTTGTATTTTTAGTAGAGACAGGGTTTCACCATGTTAGCCAGGATAGTCTCGAACTCCTGACCTCAAGTGATCCACCCGCCTCAGCCTCCTAAAGTGCTGAATTACAGGCATGAACCACCGTGCCCAGCCAGTTTTTCTAAACAACATGTTGCGTATACTTACGAACTCTGAGGAAGTGTTTGACTATGTAGAAATAGAATCTCTATTCTTCCGTGATTGCTTTTTCCCCTTACATCCTTAGTGAGATACATCCTTGTTGATATATTTGGCTTTAGTTTATTCTTTTCACACTACAAAGTATTCTGTCATATGGATATACCACAATTTAGCGATTCTGTCAATGGACATTCGGGTCCTGTATTGTTTTCTGCAAATGGTACTGCATGAACATTCTTGTAAATGTCTCCTGGCGCGTGCGGAAGAGTTCTCTGGGATCTTCTCTAGGAGTGGAAGAGCGAGGCTGGTGGGCTGGTGGTGAACACATTTTTCACTGTCCTAAGTAATGCCAATTTAGTGTTAAAGCAGTAATGTCTAACATTACACATCCTTGACCACATTCGTTTTGACTGGCTTTTCAAATTTGCCAGTCTGATGGGAATAAAATGGTATTATAGCTTTAGTTTGCATTTTCATGACTTAATGAAGTTAAGCATTTTATATGCTATTTTAAATGTTAAATGACCATTTGTGTTTTCCATTCTGTGAAATATTGATGTCCTTATTTTTTTGGTAGAGATGGGATCTCACTATGGTGCCCAGGCTGGTCTCACACTTTTGGCCTCCAGCAATCCTCCCACCTCGGCATCCCAAAGTGCTGGGATTACAAGCATGAGCCACTTTGCCTAGCCAAATATCTATGTCTTTTGCTCATTTTTCTTTCAGAGTATTTACATTTTATTTTTTAATTCTTTTATATCTTTGGCCTATTAATTTAATCTTTTGACAGTTGTGTGTTGGAAATCTCTTTTCCCAATTTGTAGTTTGTTTTTTTCTTTTTCTTTTTTTTTGAGGCAGAGTCTCGCTCTGTTGCCAGGCGCCAGACTGGAGTGCAGTGGCGCCATTTAGGCTCACCGCAACCTCCGCCTCCCAGGATCAAGCAATTCTCCTGCCTCAGCCTCCCGAGTAGCTGGGACTACAGACACGCGCCACCACACCCAGCTAATTTTTATATTTTAGTAGAGACAGGGTTTTGCTATGTTGGCCAGGATGGTCTCGATCTCTTGGTCTCGTGATCCTCCCACCTCAGCCTCCCAAAGTGCTGGGATTACAGCCACCACTCCCAGCTGTCTTTTTCTTTATGATGTCTTTTAATGAAAACAAATTCTTAATTTTAACATAGTCAAATGTGTCCATCTTTTTTTTTTGGAGACTGAGTCTCGCTCTATTGCCCAGGCTGGAGTGCAGTGGCATAATCTCAGCTCACTGTAACCTCCACCTCCAGGGTTCAAGCAATTCTCCTGCCTCAGCCTCTTGAGTAGCTGGGATTATAGGCATGCACCACCACACCCAGCTAATTTTTGTATTTTTAGTAGAGACAGGGTTTCACCAAGTTGGCCAGGCTGGTCTCAAACTCCTGACCTCAAGTGATCAGCCCGCCTCAGCCTCCCAAAGTGCTGGGATTACAGACGTGAGCCACCATGCCTGGCCCCATCTTTTTGGATTGCAATTTGTATCTTGTCTTGCTTAAGAAATCCTTCTGTTAACCTGATATCATTAGTTATTCTTCCTATTTTCTTGTAAAATCTCTAGTTTTATATTAGGACTTGATGTGAAATGGATTTGGACTTAAATGTGAAGGTGGTTCTTAATATGTGATGTGAAGTAAGATTTATTTTTTCCCCTTATGAATATGCAATATCCAATTATTTGGGATATTTCCCTATTGATCTGCACAGCCATGTCTCCTTCAGAACATGCCTCAACAGGCCTCAGTTCAGGGCTCTCTATTCTGTTCTATTCTTTAGTTGTCTTCTCCTAATCTAACACCATTCTGTCTTAATGCCTGCAGCTTTCATAAGTTTTGATATGTGATGATATAAACCTGCTTCCCTACTGCTTTTAAAGAGTCCTTGACTGTATACTTAAGAATCCACCTGGGATTTTTATTGGAATTGCATTTAATCTATAGAATATTCTGGGAGAACTGACATCTTTGCAATATTGACTTTTTCTTTGATGAACATGGTATGCCTCTCCTTTTGTTTGTGTCATCTTTAATGCCTTTCAGTATAGTTTTGTGATTTTCTTCATAGAAGTTCTTTATTTAATTTATCCCTTGGTTCTTGTATGTGTTGTCCTTTGCTATTGAAACAATATTTTAAATTCTAATTTTAACTCTTTGTTGCTAAGATGTAGAAATCCAACCAACTATATATTTTCTCTGTATTTTTGCCAAAATACAAAATCATTTCAACTGTGAAAAATATTAATAGTTTAATTTCTTTCTTTCTAAACCCTATACTTTTTAATCCTTTCTCATCTTACAGTTACGTCAATATTTTTGAAGACTGCTTATATTAAATGTGTCTGTTATGATTTGATCAGTCTCCTTTTTTGAGCACATTCATAACTAATTACTTAGAAAAACTTCCTAAATGTGTAACTGCTGATGAAAGGAATGCAGAGTCTTAAGGTTCTTACTGAATATTGTCAAACTGTGCTTCAGGAAAGTTTTACATGTTAGCAATCTCATCACCACTTTACGAGAGTCCTCCTTCTCCATACCCTTTCCAGTTTCAGGAATTTCTATGCTTTTTAATGTTTGTCAATAGTAATTCTTGGCTGGGCACTGTGGCTCACTTATGTAATGCCAGAACTTTGGGAGGCTGAGGTGGGTGAATCACTTGAGGTCATGAGTTTGAAACCAGCCTAGCCACCATGATGAAACCCTGTCTCTACTAAAAATACAAAAATTAGTCGGGCATGGTGGCACACACCTGTAGTCACAGCTACCTGGGAGGCTGAAGTGGGAGAATCTCTCAAACCCAGGAGGCGGAGGTTGCAGTGAGCTAAAATGGCCCTACTGGACTCCAGCCTGGGCAACAGAATGAGACTCTATCTCAACAACAAAAAAAAATTCTTTGTCAAATATTTTACAGATACTTTTTTACTTTTCCCATTTTATTTACTTTACGTTTTATGTATATGATGTTTTTGATGTAGCGGAATTTTAACATTACTTAACAATCAAATCCCATATCACTTTCGCATTTGGTGCCATGTTAGAAACTCCAGTTCTCACTCAAGCATCCATAGTTATTTTTGTCTAGTATTGTTATATTCTCCTTTTATATATCATAGTGGTTAGAAACATGAGCTTTGCTCTCCTGTGGTTCTAGATTTCATTCCTGATTCTACTAACTATTAGCTCTATGATTCTGGCAGTTTCCTTCATTTCTTTTTTTTTTTTTTTGAGAGGGAGTCTCTTTCTGTCACCAGGCTGGAGTGCAGCGGCACAATCTCGGCTCACTGCAACCTCTGCCTCCCGGGTTCAAGTGATTCTCCTGCCTCAGCCTCCCAAGTAGCTGGGACTACAGGTGCACACCACCACACCCAGCCACTTTTTTGTATTTTTAGTAGAGATAGATTTCACCATGTTAGCCAGGATGGTCTCCATCTCCTGATCTCGTGATCTGCCCTCCTCAGCCTCCCAAAGTGCTGGGATTACTTGTGTATGCCACCACGCCCAGCCCAGGTCTTTTTAAAAATGTTTATCCCGTTACTCCACAATCATTCTATCCTTTCCTTACTAATTTGAAATGCTTTCTTTGAAAATCTGAAAATTATCCTTATCAGTCTGTTTTCAGACTTTCACTTCTGATCCATTAATCTGCCTGAAATACTGCATCAATTATACACATTTATTGTTGATTTATGGTTTTTAAAAAATATTTGAGGTCTGGGCACGATGGTTCATGCCATTAACCCCAGTGCTTTGAGAGGCCAAAGTGGGAGGATCACTTGGGGCCAGGAGTTCAAGACCAGCCTGGACAATGTAGCAAGACCCTGTCTCTACCAAAAAAAAAAAAAACATGTTCTCTGGGTGTAATGATGGTTGTCTGTGGTCCCAGCTACTCCAGAGGCTGAGGCAGGAGGATCCCTTGAGCCCAGAAGGTCAAGTCTACAGTGAGCTGTGATCACTGCACTCCAGCCTGGGTGACAAAGCAAGACTCTGTCATTAAATATATATATACATATACATACATATATATTTTTTTCTTTGTTACCCTTTCAAAATTTTTTATTGCCCATCCTAATTTAATTACATTGTGATCTCAGAAATATGACCTGTATTTTTTGTGCCCTAATACATACTCAGTGTTATAAATATTTATAAATATACTATGGCATTAGCAAAGGTTGTACATTCTCTCTTCTCTCTTTCTTGTACATTCTCTCTTCTCTCTATGTATACATGCATACATATATAAAATACATATTAAAATCCTTCAGGCCAGGCATGGTGGCTCATACATATAATTCCAGCACTTTGAGAGGCCAAAGCGGGCAGATCTCTTGAGCTCGGGAATTCAAGACCAACCTGGGCAACATGACAAAACCTTGTCTCTACAAAAAAATAAAAAATTAGCCGGGGGTGGTGGGCTCGTGCCCCTGGACCCAGCTACTTGAGAGACTGAGGTGGGAGGATTGCTTGAGCCCGGGAGGCAGCAGAGGCTGCAGTGAGCCAAGATTTTGCCACTGCACTCCAGCCAGGACAACAGAGTGAGACCCTGTCTCAAAAAAAAAACAAAAAAAAACAAAACTTCATACTTTATTCTTTTCCATTGAGTTTGTCAATTTCTGAGATTAAAATCCCCCACTGTGATTTGGGTTTGCCGATTCTCCTTCGCATGTACAAGAATTTTGCTTTTATTTAGTGCATTAAAGCTTATGGCTGATCTCTTCTTGGTGGATCAATCAATATCTAGCGTTAGACTTTTAGCCTGAATTATGTCTATTAATACTGTGACACCTGGAATTTTTTATTTTGTTAGTCACATTTTTTTAAAGCCCCAGAAATCCTCCTTATCTCTGGTTGTTCCTTTTACATAGCAGCTGCCAATATCCTCTGAAGCCTCCTGAGAATTACCTCCTCCCTTCGTTAAACAATTCATTTCCTCTGGAGTCAGCTGACTTATTTTCCTTGCCCCCTCTCATTCATGCTGGTGGCTTCCACATGTCACAGGTGGCCCCCAGTTGTTTTGTAAAGGAAGGAATGGGTGGTTTAGAGAGAGAGGTGGCCAGCACGCTGTCCCGGCAGTTGTGTGCTTTGTCTCCTCTGAGATCCACTTTCCGGAACGGGAGGTTTTGTTTCATTGAATGTCATTCATGAACGTTTTAAAAAACTTTGACCTGTGGCCAGGTGCGGTGGCTCACTCCCTGTAGCCCCAGCACTTTGGGAGCCTGAGGCAGGATTGCTTGAGGCCAGGAGTTTGAAATCAGCCCTGGCAACATCAGAGTCCCTGTTTCTAGGAAGAAAAAAAAAATTAAAATTAACCAGGCGTGGTGGCGTGCACCTGTGGTCACAGCTACTTGGGAGGCGGAGGTGGGAGGATCAATTGAGCACAGGAGCTGGAGGTTGCAGTGAGCTATGATTGCCACTGGGCAATAGAGATCTGTGTCTAACTAAACAAAAAACTTTGACCTTTATGGAGCGCTCCCTTTCTTTGGAATGCGATGACAGAATGTCCCCCTGGGAGAGGCGCTGTGCCGCTTGCTGCCTGCTTCACAGGGTATCTGAAAGGGGCAGCAGCTGGTCCCGTCCTATTGAAGCAGTTCTTGAGCTCGTTACCTTCCTAACTGCCCCGTCCCCTGCGTTGGTGCATCCCAAGCCTGGAATTTGCCTGGGTCTGCCCTTCCCTTCTCCATGCTTCTGTGAAAATGCCTTGTGTCGTCATTTCCTTTCCTCTCATCAATATCATATCTTCATCGACTTTCCAGGAATTCCTCATGATTTCTGGCCTGCTTGTTTTCCAGCACTATTGTGGATTCATTCCATATAATTATCTTTTTTTTTTCTTTTGTCTTTTTAAGAGATTCGTGTGGGAAAGGAGAGTGCTTAGCCTGCTATCTTGAGCTAATCCTAAAAGCAGTCTCAATTCTATGAAACAGTATGTACACAGAAGTAATACCAGAGGCTAGTACACCAAACTATATATATTTTTTCTTTTCTTTTTTTGAGACAAGGTCTCACTGTGTTGCCCAGGTTGGTCTTGAACTGAGCTCAAGCAATCCTCCTGCCTCAGCTTCCCAAGGTGCTAGGATTACAGGTGTGAGCCACTGTGCCCGGCCAGACCCAACTATTAACAAGCAGTTACGTTGGGGTAATGATTTTATGCTTGATTTTCCTTTTCTGTGATTTTCTGTCTCTTCACTTTTGTTTAAAAAAAATTTTTTTTGCAAAGTAAGGTAGCCAGTGAATCCCCGCTGATATTTTTGAGAAGACGGAGGACCTTAAGAGTAAGATATTTATCAACAATAACAAGTTCGCCAAAGAGCGACCAACTTCGTTGGTCCTGTTGAGAGTAGTGATCTTCAGACCTGCATGGCCATCTTTAACATTCAGGTTCCCGGGCCAAAGGTACTGAACCAGAACCTCTAAGGGCGGAGGGCAAGAATCTGTTTTGAAAACCCCACCGGTGAACCTATGGTCATTTATTTTCTATTGGAAACCACTGATTTAGAGCACTTGTTTCCAAATACCATCCCTTGTACTTGCCTAAATTAAAAATCTTCTAGGCTAGGCGCCATGGCTTACACCTGTAATCCCAACACTTTGAGAGACCGAGGCGGGCGGATCACCTGAGGTCAGGAGTTCGAGACCAAGGTGGCCAAATTATGAAACCCCATCTCTACTAAAAATACAAAAAATAGCCTGGCATGGTGGTGCATGCCTGTAATCCCAGCTACTCAGGAGGCTAAGGCAGGAGAATTGCTTGAACCCAAGAGGCGGAGTTTGCAGTGAGCTGAGATCGCGCCACTGCACTCTCAAAACAAAAAACAGCAACAACAACAAAATCTTCTACCACTTTTCTGCCTACCTTCTCAGCTTGCAAGATCTCCCTCTAGTTTATCTTACCCGTTGGAGCACTCACTCTCATGTACACTTGTTCTTCCAGATTACTTGTGAAAACATGGAAATAATATTGAAATGTATTAAAGTCTAAATGTTGAAAATGTCTTTAAGTTATTCAGAACATCTATAATGGAAAACTATAATTCTGCTCCTTTACACTGAGCCGCCCTTTCATGGGGAAAAAGGTCTCTCAAGAAACTGAGCATATATTTCCACATCCGGAGCAATGTCTATTTCTTCCTCTCTTGATTTTCATCTCCAGCCACTTTCCTTTTCTTAACCAGACAGCACCCAGTCCCGCGAGGACTCCAAGGAAAAGAAAATGGCCCTAGGCTTCTTAAAACCTCCCAGCATGAACCCTGACCAGTTATTCTTCACTCACCATTTATTAGACACAAAATCTTTACTTACATTTTCATTAGTTCTTCTCTCATCAGATTCCAGCAGCTTACATTCCGGAATGCTGACATCATCAGTGGGCGTGCGTGGTGTTATTCGGGAGCTTGTGTCCAGGTTTATTGGTCCATCATTCATCTAAACCAACATCTATTGAGTGAACGCAGTGTGCAACACTTTGCCAAACACTCGATGCACTTGACCGTTTGCAAAACAGGTTTCTCATCATCACGTGTAGCCAGCCTGCCCACAACGCTGGGAAGCAGGTGACAGTGGCATTATCACCATGACCCTCATTGTATAGATGAGGAAACAGGGTCTTAGGAAGATTAAGAAACTTATCCAAGGTCATGCAACTTACAAGTTACATAGGCTGGCCTCAAACCCAGGTTCCCTGACCACGAATCCTATTCACTCACCAGTATGCCACCCCACCAACTTCCTATGGCAGGGAGAGGAGCTCCTGGCCTTGACCACAGGAAATGACCATTGGAAATGACTCTGTAGCCATTTCCCTTCACCTCTTGATTTATGGTGGCAGTGCTGGTTCTCCAGGTCAGCTCACACGTATCGACAATTGCAAAGAAGCCGGTTATAAGAATTTGTGCCAGCCGGGTGCAGTGGCTCATGCCTGTAATCACAGCACTTTGGGAGGCCAAGGCAGGTGGATCGCTTGAGCCAGGAAGTTCAAGACCCACCTTGGCAACATAGTGAGACTCCATCTCTACAAAATAAGTTTTAAAATGGCCAGGCGTGGTGGCATGCGCCTGTAGTCCCAGCTACTTGGGAGGCTAAAGTGGGAGGATCACCTGAGCCTAAAGAGGTTGAGGCTGCAGTGAGCCAAGATTGTGCCACTGCACTCCAGCCTGAGCAACAGAGTGAGACTGTTTCAACAATAACAAAAAGAGAATTTGTGCCTCTATTATCAAAAACCATCTCAGTAGGGTCAGAGGGAGCAGTGGGTGAATGCCAGGGGCCCTCTTCTTTCCCTGTCAATGCCCTGGGAACTGGTATTTGTAGAAACTGCAAACATGTAGCCTCCTATGGTCACAGTGGCTTGTTTTCCATTTAGTCTCCTGGAGGAAGACTCCGAGGAGGAGAGAGACTTGTGTCGCATCTGTCAGATAGCCGGGGGTTCCCCGAACAACCCCCTCCTGGAGCCTTGTGGCTGTGTGGGAAGCCTGCAGTTCGTTCATCAAGAGTGCCTGAAAAAGTGGCTGAAAGTGAAAATAACATCAGGTAGGTGGGGAAGGAAGTGCAGCGAACGTGCCACGACATGTAATTAACACGAGACACCACGGTGTGAGCCCCGGAGCCTTGTCATCAGCTCACTCGGGGACACGTGGCTGAGCTCCGGATTCTTGCTCATAAAAGCTGTCTTTAAACTATGGTAGGGAGGTTTTTTTTTGTTTTGTTTTTCTGAGAGAATAATCCTGGAAACAAATGCTACTGAATTCTACCCCTGCTCAAGGCCTGAGCAGAGATGCTAAGATCGACTCTTAGAAGGAAGGAAAGAGAAGTGGGTCAGTAGGGGAAGCTCAGCAAACACACAGTAGCCACCCAGCTAGCAGACACCCAGCAAAATATTTCAGAAGGTCCCTCACACGAGACCCCCAGCGCACGAGACCCCCAGTGCACGAGACCCCCAGCACACACAGGCTACTCCCTTTTATTTGGGGGCAGGAAATGGGCGTTACCTAAGAAACTAAGCAAAACTGCCTTTTAGCAATAGGGATAAGAGCGCCCATCTGATTTTCGACAACCGTATTTGATAAAGAGATTTCCATGTGCTGATTTTGTCAGCTCCCTAACATCTTATAATTGGGTGTGCAGCCCCTTCTCAACTCCCTGAGCAGGTTACAACCCAAAGATAACCACATCGGTAGGTCAGCTGTAGTTTTCCAGGCAGAGAACAGGTTTCTTTAAAGCATGGCTTTAGGAATGAGATCAACTTTAACCCCCGCCCCTCCCAAAAAATTCATGGAACATCAGTGCAAAGAGCAACTTGATCAGAAAACAGCTGCTGCTTCTTTCAGACACACCTCTCTGAAAACATATTACTCCACAGCCAGATCCTATTTCTCCCCTCTTCCACATCCTTCTCCTTAGCCGTCGCCATTCCAGGCTGCAGGGAGACTTAGAGATTTACCCTGTTCCCATGAGACGTTGCCACGCCCCCTCACCAAGAACAGCACACCATAGAATTACAGAATGAACACGTGGGCTGATCATACTGTCTCATCCATGGAGCCTGTTTTACACAACTTCCCTCGAATAAGAAATAAAAGACCACTGATCAAGATCCTTAAATGCACATCCATATAACGAGCAAGTATTCAGTCCTTCAGAGAGTGAAGAAACAAGTGGAGTCTGGTTGCTGATGACTCCGCCATGCAATGCTGTATCTTTCTAGAAATTTTGGCCAATGAAACATCTAACACAGAGAAAGTTACCCATGAAACATGTCATGAAAATGCTGTTGTGCTCATAAATGTCAATGCTAGTATGGGTATGTTCAGCAGGATTAGATCAGAAGACACTCGGGACATTCGGTAGCCTAAAGCATTACTGAACGATGCTAAAAAAAAAATCAAGCAAACAAAATGCAGATAAGGGATTACTTACTGTTCATCTTTGCCCTTTGAAAGCCTCTATTATTTACTGTTTCTTTATATCCCCAGTGGGGAAATAGAATGGGGGCATGAAACTGCACAAGCCCTATTTTTACCAACTACATGCAGGTAACTAATAAGTCGTCTATTTTCTAATGCATAAAATAAACACCAGTATATCATTAGTCAAAAGCTGCAACTACGGGGGAAAACTGGCAGAATGTTTGTTTAGACGTAACAGCCCAGTTTTGCATCTTCCACTCTCACGCTGGGGAATAGGATAAAAATGCTCATCTAGAATGCCTGTTTTTATAAAAACAGCAACAAAGGAGGCCTTCTCAAATTTCTTTTCCCAGATGAGTCTGAGCTCAGGCTTATGAGCTGGCCCCAGGTACTACTGTAACTACCACCCACACCTGGCCCCTCGCTCCCTCACTGTTCTCAGGTGGGAATGTTACCTGGGCAGAAGTAAAGGCAGATCTTAAAGCCATGGATGGAGAATAGCTTCTACCATCTATTTGGTCGTCACTAATTTATTTATTTGGTCCTGTGTTAGGTTTACAAGAAGAAGAAGAAAAAAAAAAGCCCAATATTCACTCTTTTTACAAACACCTGTGTCACAGGCTCAGCCTCTGTGCAGCAATTCCAAGTTTATGAACCATCGTGTTTATATTTAAATAGAAGGCAAGATCTGTTATTTAAAAGTCATGGGAATTTCACTTCTATGAAGCTTGCATAATAGATGACTACAAAGGAATTTTTCAGCTCTCAGATTCAAGGTCATTTTCTACAGAAGACGGCTGGCTTTAAAGGAAGGTCACTGAAGCTCAGAACTCGTAACACACACAAGTTCACTCTCAAAATACCACCTGTCCAAAATGCTAACACAAACAGACCCACGCTTACATGTACCATATAATTCTTTACCTAATTTAAGGAGCAGATCTTGGTGCCGTGAAGACCTGTGAGATGTGTAAGCAAGGCCTGGTGGTGGACCTGGGTGACTTTAACACGACTGAGTTCCACCAGAAGCACCAGCAATCTCAGGTAAGAAATGTGCCCACTCTGCCTCCACGGGCTAAAGTATGTTAGAGGGGCTGGGGGGGAAGATCCTCCCTTTCCCTGATCTAAAGAATGCAGAAGGCCTCTGCTGGCAGGAGTCTGACAGTATCCATCTAGCTCACTTTTTTCAGAAGACCTGCCACTAAATTGGAATATTAGAGAGTTAAAAAGTCTTTTTTTTGAGGCAGAGTCTCCCTCTGTTGCCCAGGCTGGAGTGTAGTGGCACCATCTCACTGCAACCTCTGCGTCCCAGGTTCAAGTGATCCTCCTGCCTCAGCCTCCCAAGTAACTGGGAATACAGGTGTGCGCCACTATGCCTGGCTAATTTTTGTATTTTTAGTAGAGACAGGGTTTCATCATGATGGCCAGCCTGGTCTCAAACTCCTGACCGCAAGTGATCTGCCTGCCGCCATCTCCCAAAGGGATTACAGGTGTGAGCCACTGCGCCTGGCCAAGACTTGGAAGTCTTGTTTGTCCTGGGTTGAGTTCACCCTGCTGTTGGGGACAAAAGTAAGAAGCTTCAGTGGGCAACTGGACACCCAGAAATACCAAAAAATTCTGGCAAGCTCCACACCCACATTTGCAGAAGTAAGTTAATAACAAGAAAAAAAAATCAGGGTCTTGGAGGAAATGGTCCCCAATTTAAATATCAAGTAACTCTGGGATAAGAAGGAACTTATCACACCTGTAATTCCAGCACTTTAGGAGGCCGAGGTGGGCGGATCACCAGAAGTCGGGAGTTTAAGACCAGTGTGACCCACATGGCAAACCCCCATCTCTACTAAAAATACAAAATTAGCCAGGTGTGGTGGTGCATGCCTGTAATCCCAGCTACTTGGGAGGCTGAGGCAGGAGAATTGCTTGAACCCAGGAGGCAGAGGTTGCAGTGAGCCGAGATTGGCTAAAAAATTGCACTCCGGCCTGGGTAACAACAGCCAGATTCCGTCTCAAAAAAAAAAAAAAAAAAAAAAAGGAGAAGGAACTGCATTACCTAAGGTTAAATGCCTACTGGCTGATCTTTAACACCTGGTGAATTAACTCTCCTGGGGTATTTTGACTGCATTTCTAATACTGTAAAAAAAGTTAGTTAACCTCAGGTGGGAAGGTGATTTATGCCTGGGATAACAGTTAATCACCCAATTCTCAGGCAAACAGTCTTCCATTTAAAACTATTAAGTTGATGCAAAAGTAATTGCAGGTTTGCCGCTATCAATGTTAATATCCACAATAACTTTTGCACCAACCTAATACTGTTTTGTTCAGTATGGAAGTCACAAGCCACTTATGGCTAATAAGCAGGTGGCTGTTCTAATCAACATGTCCTGTAAGTGTCACATACACACCAAATTTCAAAGACACAGTACCAAAAAAAGAAAGGTAAAATATCACCCAATTTTACACACACACCAAGTTTCAAAGACTTAGTACACTTTCCAATTCAGTATGTAAAGAGCTTGAAGTTGTCACTTCGTTTTAACAAGTAAAAAGCTGAAAAAAAGTGCAAAATCAGCACCCCTTCTTAGATTCATAAGAGAAGTGAGGTCACAGAGCAAATCACTGCCCCTAAAACTAGAGAGACAGGCAGATAGAATCACTAATCCCAGCACTTTGGGAGGCCAACGTGGGCAGATCACTCGAGGTCAGGAGTTTGAGACCAGCCTGGCCAACAGAGCAAAACCCCGTCCTACTAAAAATATAAAAATTAGTTGGGCATGGTGGCGCATGCCTGTAATCCCAGCTACTCAGGAGGCTGAAGCATGAGAATTGTTTGAACCTGGGAGGTGGAAGTTGCAGTGAGCCAAGATCACACCGCTGCACTCCAGCCTGTGTGACAGAGTGAGAGTCCCATCTCAAAAAAAGAAAAAAAGAAAAGAAAAAGAGAGAATCACAACTTACCTGAGCAGAGACTCCTGAGCAGAAAGCTCCATGGGAACCAGTGCTGGACAAGTAACCCTAGCTGTAATTAATGAACTGCTGGAAGCTCAATGTAGACAAGTCTGAGGGTCAAAAACTCCAGGAGGACCCCGTCATAGGGGTATCCCCACACTTCTGTGAGTTTTATATCCAGGAGTACAAGCGGGTGCCTACAGTGAATAGCAGAGAAAAATTCCTTCATGCTTCCAGCAGCGGGAGGGGGAAAGTAATCATTTTGGTGTAAGCCAGAGCTTTCCATTCTTCCTAACAAAGTTTGCCCTCAGGAGAAACTACTTAACCAGAGCCTAACCTTTGGAGGTTTTATCAGAGCCCCAAACCTAACTAGAAGAAGGGAAAAACTCAACTCCAGCCCCCTCTAGCCATCTTGTCCCACCTAAGGTGGGAGGGGGAGGACGAAGGAACTGAGAGGCACCTGTGGAGTTCACAGTCCAGAAGCACAAGCTCACTCAGACTGGGACCTAGAGTCTCAAAGGACTCTAGAATGTGTCCCCTCTACCCACACCTCACCACCACATCGCTAACAACCCGTTTATAGCAGTTCCTTTTACCCAGTACATCACGTCCGTCTACTAAGAAAAAATTATAAGGCATACCCAAAGGTGAAAAGCACAGTTTTTCACTGACCTCAGATATGGCAAGGATGTTGGAATTATCAGACCAAAACACTATGATTAATACGCTAAGAATTCTAACAAGTAAAGTAGACAGCACTCAAGAACAGATGGGCAGTGTACTCAGGGGGATGGAAATTCTAAGAAAGAAAAAGAAATGATGAGATGAAAAACACTGTAACAGAAATGAAGAATGCCTTCGATGGGCTTATTAGTAGACTGGACACAGCTGAAGAAAGAACCTCTGAGCTTCAGGATATCCCAGTAGAAACTGCCCAAAATGGAGAAAGGCAACAAAGACTGGAAAGACACAAAAACAGAGCAGGATATCAAAGAACTCGTGAGACAACTATCCAAAAGGTGTGATAGACACATCATGGGAATACCCAGAAAGATAATAAAGAGAGAAAGGAACATAGAAATATTTGAAGCAACTATGACTAAGAATTTCCCCCAAATTAATGTCAGACATTAAATCATAAACCCAGGAAGTTCACAGAACGCCAAACAAGATAAATGCCAAAAAAAAACTCAAAAAAAAACAAAAAACCACCACCATGACATATCACATTTAAAATGGGGGGGAAAAAATCAAAGATAAAAAATTCCTGAAAGACGCCAGAGCGGAAAAACACCCTCCCTAAAGAGGAGTAAAGATAAGAATGATATCTGACTTCCCAGAAAGCATGCAAGCAAGAAGAGAGAGAAACAAAATATCTAAAGCTTTAAGAGAAAAAAACTGACCAACCTAGATTTCTGTACCCTGCAAAATTATCCTCCAAGAGCAAAGGAGAAATAAAGATTTTTTGCAGGCAAATACTTAAATGCCAAAAAAAGTAAAATATCAAAAAGAAGAATGTAAAAATTACATATGGAAGTGATCATTTGGAAATATTAGGTTAATAAATTATATTGTTAAAAATAATTTCGCCAGTTTGTTTTCACTTCTTTAATGTGGCTACTCAAAATTTTAAAATTACATCTCTGATTTGCTTTTGTACCTCTGAGTGTCTTCTGTTGGATGGGGCTGATCTAGAAGGTGATTCCCACATAATAAGCAGTCAATACATATTTACCAGACCTTTTTTTGGCCAACATTTTGACAGCTAAGACAAAACGATTTGTGTGAGTTTGGGCAATTCTGCAGTTTCCTTTTTTTTTTTTTTTTTTTTGAGACAGAGTCTCACTCTGTCTCCAGGGCTGGAGTACAGTGGTGTGATCTTGGCTCACTGCAACCTCTGCCTCCCGGATTCAAGAGATTCTCCTGCCTCAGCCTCCTGAGTAGCTGAGATTACAAGTGCCTGCCACTACACCCACTTAATTGTTTTTTTTTGTTTTTTTTTTTTGTATTTTTGGTAGAGACGGGGTTTCACTATGTTGGCCAGGCTGGTCTCGAACTCCTGACTTTGCGATTTGCCCCTTGGTCTCCGAAAGTGCTAGGATTACAGGCGTGAGCCACCGCACCCAGCCTGCACTTTCCTTTTCTTAAATTCTAAGGTTGTAGACCAAAGAATAAAACATTGATAGGAATGAAGGATATTTGAAGAGTTCAATGAATAAGTCAGTGCATAAGGCCACAGCAGCATTACAGGGGTCAGCAGGCATTAGGAGGTTAGAGAAAGAAAAGGAAAAAAGAGAAGAGAGGAAGAGAAGGGAGGGCAGGGGAGGGAAGGGGAGAGGAGAAGGACTTCTTGAGAAATAAATTTAGTGTTTAGAGGCCTGAAGGTCTCACATCACACCATCATAACCACCAGGCAGTAAGATCTGAGACAATAAACAGAGCGACTCACATTCCTGGACGCTGAGCATGTGGGAGGCGAAATATCGAAAGAAACCAGACCCTCTCAGTGCCTGAGGTCAGGTGCCAGCCAGGGCGCCGACAGGTTCATCTCAAGAAATAGATCATTTCAGGCAATAGAGCCTGCCAAATTTCCTAAGGAGGACGCATCCAGATGAGGATGGGTTGCCCAGAATACTACCAGAGCAATCCACAGACATCACAAACACCCCACAGCCCAGGGAAATGCTTTGTCTAGAAAAGACCCTTTTTGGCTCCAAGCCTTTCCACGTGGCTCTCCCTCTGCCAAGCTGTTGCCACCATCTAATTTCCTTTATCAATGGTATTTATAGAACTGACCCAATAGCAGCACATTTTTCCATTTGTACTAAGATGTTTGCACTCATGTAGTCTGAGGCCGCATGCCCCACTGAAAAGCTTACTAGCTTTGAGATCTGAATCTAAACCCCAGAGTGGCCCTGTGACCTTGAGGAAACTATGTAAACTCTCTGGACTCCAGTTCTCTCATCTGTAGAAGGTGAGAGATGTTAACTCCCACCCCACAGGTTTGCATGTAGGAAAAGACTAGAGTACGTCACCTAATAGAGTGTGTCAGAGAAGACTCCCATGCATGAGAATTGTCAGATCACAGCCGCAGAGATGCCTGGCTCCCTTGGCACTCGGGGGAGAAAGCTAAGCGCACCAATGACCGGCCTAGAGTCCATCACTGAACCAACCAGCCCCACCCGGTCATGTCCATATCCTCGGCCCCACTGCGCCCTCCGAGTTGAAAGGACTGGCTACAAGCACCTTCTAGAATGAAAAGGACTGTGAAAGTAATTGTCTCAGTCAGGGTCTGGGAGGGAAGAGATGGTGGCATACTCAAAAGGGGTGAGTGAGGAATGCGGAAGGGAGGGGGGAAATGTGGGCACAAAAGAAAGCAGCAAGGAGCAAGGAGGCGTCCTGGGACTTGCAGTGTGGCTAGGGTCATGAGCACTGTAGCTAAGGGACAGCCACCAGCAGCCTGTGGCCTTCAGCAGCCACCGTCACACCACGCCTGGCAGAGAGGGACTGGGGAAGAGACAGCTAGCGTCTCCCTCCTCCGCTCCCAGGTCTACCTGCCATGGGCCAAACCCCACGGGAAGCCAGAGGGCGAGGGAGCCCAGCTGGGGAAGGCCATGGGGTTGGCCCCTGGGCTGCAGGGCAGGAGAGGCGTGGATCTTCGGGGGAAACACAAAGCATCCAGCAGTCATTGCTCCACGTGGATGCGGGAACAATTTTTAATTAGTTTCAGTGAGAACCTCACAGGCCATCAGAGCCTTTTGGAGATGCTCGCATTATCATCACAGGTGGCAACGAGGCTGCCAGGCCCGCCCTGTGGGGAGAGCTGGGTCATAGTACCGGCAGCTGCTGTCTGACAGCGGCCGAGGACTCACACCTCACTGCAGTCCCGACTGTCCCTATGACCTGCTGCGAATTCATACTGCTTGTCTGCTCACAGCCCTCGCAAAACCCCAGGCCCCAGGGAGACTGACTTGGGCAAATTCTGAAGCTCCCCATGGATAAAAACTGAAGTAAACATTGTTGAACACAAAGATATCTACGAAGTCATTGAACCTCAGCTTGTCCCCGAGGTGCAGTGAGCCCACTGAGGGGACAAGCCCAGCTGGGGAGGTCGCCAGCCTGGCCGCGGAGGTGATGTGGACACCTGTGCCTTGGGGGTCCCCAGTCTGGCTCACCCGGGGCTCCTGGCCACCCTCCTGATGCTCGTCCTTGGCAAATGGCTTCTCTTCTGGAGAAGTGGCACCAATTCTGGACATGTACCAAAAACAGGAAAAAACAAAAGAAACGCAGCTCAGCCTGCTTCTCACTTGACCTCAACTAACTGGCTAGCGAACGAACTGTTTTTCTTCTGTATTTTTCCACTTCGATTTTTAACTTTTTTTAAATTACAAAAACCATACAAAAATTTCTTATAATTTACCACCCAAAATGACAACTTATAACATTTAGCTGCAGGTCTTCTTTTTTTCTATTAAAATGGTTATACCCAGGCCCAACCCTGCTCTAACCCCAGCTCTGGGACGGGGCCAGGATCCCTGCTAGGTTCAAGGGATCCTCCTGCCTTAGCCTCCCAAGTAGCTGGGTCCACAGGTGTGTGCCACCACACCCTGTTAATTTTTTAAAAATTTTTGAGAGATAGGGTCTGTCTCACTTTGTTGCCCAAGCTGGTCTCAAAATCTTGGGCCCAAGTAATCTTCCCACCATGGCCTCCCAAAGTGCTGGGATTACAGGTGTGAGCTACCACACCCGGTCAGATTAACTAACTTTTCAAACGCTTATTGAGCACCTGCTGCATGTGAGATGCTTGCTGAAAATGCTGCAGTAGCCAAGACCCGCACGGGGCTGCCGACCAGCATGAGGACTGTAGCGAGCAATCCCTGCAGGTGGAGGTCAAAACGAGGACCGTGCAGGCTGCTGCGGGAACAGCTGCCGGGATCCGACTTGCTTTCTGAACCAGAGAAGGAAGGCCTTCTTGAAAAAGAGAAATTTTAAAAGTGGAAGGAAAGAGACAAGTGGGCCTTCTAGCCACTGGGCCTTTTGGAGTCTGTGACATCTGGGACGGACACCTCACCTGGGACCTGAGCGCAGATCCGGGCGTGTCCTTTAGGGGCCCGGTCAGCGCTGTTGGTGGCCTTTGAGGGTGTAGAGGGGCTCCCATCAGAGCACGTTTTCCTACCTTGGTTCCTTCCTTCTGGTGGGAGCAGGGCAGATACTAACAGGGCACTGAACTCAGATTATTCCAGTATGGGCCCCAAGGTCAAGGCTTGTTACCAGGCCTCAAGCAGCTAGATGTGGAACTCCTACAAGCATCTAGAGAGGGGACGATTAGACAAAAGCAGCTGTGGGGGCGCAGGGACCTGGTGGTTTAATCTTAGGTCTGGCCTGTGGGAGTACATCCCTCCTCTCCCCTTACTCTTCCGGTGGTGCTGAGAGCCAAGCCTATGTTTGCTCTGTGAGCGGTGGCTTTAACCTGGAAGCAGGACTCGTATTTGATTCTATTGGGCACTTGGTTTTGCAGTGGGGGCAGAACTCCTGGATAGCAGAATGCAGCGTTCCAGACAACATTCCAGCCTCCAAAATGGACCAGGATAAAACAGGTTCCACACTCAAATACCACGCAGGCCAGGCAGAGAACACATCACAGCAATCATCCAGGTGTCCTGCCACTGGGAGTGGCAGCATTTGTGGCAAATGGAAAGTGCCCTCCCCAGCCAAAGAGGGTCGTGTTCTTCTTTTGTATCTTCCTTCTTGCCTCCTTCCATCCAACCAGAGCACATCCACAGGCCAGATTCAGCTCAGTGGCTACCAAGTGCTCATCCTTACTTTAGAACAGTGCTTCTCAAAAATGGGCGGTTCCCAAAACAGTAGCGTGAGCATCATCTGGGAACTCGTTAAAAGTACACATTCTTGGGCCCCACTCCAGTCCAACTGAATCAGAAATGCAGGGAAGAAAGGAGGAGCAGTGAGGCCAGATGCAGTGGCTCACACCTGTAATCCCAGCACTTTGAAAGGCTGAGGCAGACCAATCACTTGAGGTCAGGAGTTCGAGACCAGCCTGGCCACCATGGTGAAACTCTGTCTCTACTAAAAATACAAAAATTAGCTGGGAGTGGTGGCACATGCCTGTAATCCCAGCTACCTGGGAGGCTGAGGCAGGAGAATCGCTTAAACCTGGGAGGTGGAGGTTGCAGTGAGCCGAGATCACACCATTGCACTCCAGCCTGGGCAACAAAGTGAGACTCTCTCAAAGAAGGAGAAGAGGAGAGGAGAAGGGAGGGCAGGAGAGGGAGGGGGAGGAGGGGACAGGGAACGGGAGGGGAGGGGAGGAGAGGGGAGGAGGAGCACTGCCCAGCAACCAAGTTTGAAAAGGCCTGCTCAGTATTTCTGATGCATGTTAAAGCTGGAGCCACTAGACTCAAAAGTTGTAGCTGAATGGGTCACTGTCTGATCCACCACAATTATGCATTTTTTTCTCATTGCTTCATCTGTGCATGGATTTATAGAGCACGCACAGTATACCAGGCACTGGGCCAGGCACTAGGAGTCAGGAGCAAACAGATGCAGGCCTTGCCCTCACAGATCTTATGACCAGACAGTCTACCTGGAATCCTATCTTTACATCTTGCCTCTTGCAGGATGTGTCTGTTTTGTGAGCTCCCATATATTAGCTTATTTGACTATCACGCTTTGGAGAAACAGGAAGAACAGAGGTTACTTCTCCTCCATGACAGAGTCACTTTCTCCCTGCACAGTTAAAACTCTGCGTAGAGTCACAGTGTCCAGTAGCCCTACACTGCCCACCTTAGCCGGCGCACTTTCCAGGTAAGCTGCCCTCCACGGCCCCGGCTCACCGGGCACTGGAACACACCCCTCCCATCCTCGCACTGCTGCACAGGAGCGTCTCCGTGGGCCTCAGGCTGTCACTGCTCTGAAGCCCAGGCCTGCCCTGGCTCCATCTCAGCCGACAGATGTCCTCAGACACATGCAGTCACCAAATCACCCTTAGACCTGGGAGCATCTCTTAAACATATTTGAAGACTTGATAGAACATTCAGCACCAGGCTATCAGTTTCTTTGAGTGGATCATATTGAGAATTTCCATTAGCAGCAAGTCTCTTGGCCTAAAGGAATATTAGCAAAATGGAGAAAACAACTGGCAGATGGGCCGAGGTCTCTGGAGCACTTGTGCACGGATTCACATGCCTTCTCCCCTTTAATGTCCCCGTCCCTTCCTATTCATGCCACCCCCACGCCCTTCAGTCTGGTGCACAAAAGGAACTCCACATGGAAGTCAAAGTGTGATGTGATGGGGACAGAGGGGTGGATCGGCCATGGCTCCAGTAAGCACTGCTCCAAAACCTCCTTCATCTGGCCCTCACCGGACAAGCGCGGTGGAACTCTCAGTTAACAAATCCCTCCCACTTGTGGCTCGGGAGCAGAAAGGCTGACTCAGCGTTGACTATCACGTGCCTGCCCTGATTGGTGGGCTGAGCCCCTTTGTCGAGGATCACCAGCTCTGCAAAGGGCGCACATAAAGGAATCGAGCCGGCGAGACTGACGGTGCCTGACGGTGCCGTGTGACAGGTTCCCTCCCACAGACCAGAGAAGAGACACAATCTGCTAGAAGTGACTTTTCAAATTATCTGCAGAAAACATTAGTGGATATTTTCCCATCTGCATGCCTCTGGGCCTTATTGAGTCATAAAAAGGAAATGATTTCCCTGAATGCTTTGACAAACCTGATAGTTGCAAGCCCTTTTTAGCTGATTGATTTGCCATTATGCATCCGAGTGTCTCGAGCATAAAGGCTGGCTGGCAAAGAGCACTGGTGAGAAAACCACGGGCAGCTTCTGCAGGAGGAAGCCGGGTCCGAGGATACAAGCAAGGGCCAGGGCTTGGTTGGTGAGAAGGAGCTAAAAGCCAGGTGAGGAAGACTTCTCAGAAGAGGTGGCCGGAGAGACAGTGGGAGGCAGGCACAGACTCACGGGGAGGGCAAGAGGAGGCAATTAAAACAGAAAAAGTGGCGAGGGAGAGTGGCTTATGCCTGTCATCCCAGCACTTTGGGAGGCCAAAGCAGGTGGATCACCTGAGGTCAGGCATTTGAGACCAGCTTGGCCAACATGGTGAAACCCGTCTCTACTAAAAATACAAAAATTAGCTGGGTGTAGTGGGGCACACCTGTAATCCCAGCTACCCAGGAGGCTGAGGCAGGAGAATTGCTTGAAACTGGGAGGCGGAGGTTGCACTGAGCCGAGATCACACCACTGCACTACAGCCTGGGCAACAGAGCAAGACTTCCTCTCAAAAATAAAATAAAATAAAATGGCCATGCATGGTAGCTCACACCTATAATCCCAACACTTTGAGGGGCTGAGGCGGGTGGATCACAAGGTCAAAAGATCGAGACCATCCTGCCAACACGGTGAAACCCTGTCTCAACTAAAAATACAAAAATTAGCTGGGCGACTGTCATCCCAGCTACGCGGGAGGCTGAGGCAGGAGAACTGCTTGAACCTGGGAGGCAGAGGTTGCGGTGAGCCGAGATCACACCACTGCACTCCAGCCTGGGTGACGGCGAGACTCTGCAGGAAAAGTAAAAACGAGCATCTTGTTCTCTGCTCTGCCAAGGTCAGCAGAGCACAGAAAACACAACCAAAGGCTAAAAATAGGAGGCTAACCACTAAGGATAGAGGACTGGGGCCTGCAAAGATGGGTCTGTAGAATGGCGGAGAGGCCTGCAGCAGTGACCTCAGGGCCAGCTGTCACCGAGCTCGAGTTGGCCCGATTCAGAAGGAAGAGCATATTCATGCTTGCTCAACTTCTGCGCCTTTTCTGGCAGCTGCTTGGTCCTGGGAGAGGTGAGTTCTGTGCCAACCTCCCGAGCTGCCCTGGATCTAATGAGAATGGGGAGATGTGACGCCCGCGCTGCTGCAGGAAGAAGGCAGATGAGACACCGAGTGCTCACTGTGTCATTCATGCCCACGCTCCGTTATCCTGGGCCGAGAGTCACAGTTGCAACCTTTCCCAAGGGGGATGGAAGGGGCCATGCCCTCTGCTGGGGACCCCAGTCCCCGGGGGCTGGGTAGCTTTGCGAGCACCGCCTGGCCCATCCCAAAACCCCCACTCAGGGGAAAGATGGGGACTTACAGGGCCTTCCACTTCTTCCCCTGTAGAGGGAGAATGAGCTGATCAATTCAGGCTTGTACCTGGTGCTTCTGCTTCACTTCTATGAGCAGAGGTTTGCAGAACTCATGAGGCTCAGCCATAGCCAGGTTGAAAGAGTAGTCGTTCCTAACACCACTGATGTACGGAAGGTCTGTGAAGGGTCTACAGTGAGCACAGCCACTCTCTGCAGCAAAGCCCAAGGTGCTGAGGACAGAGAAGCACCGAGGCCAGCCAGACCATCACATCCTCCCTGCGTAGCACCTGTTCTGAGCACCAGCGAGAAAAAACACAGCCCATTCCTCAAGAGAAAACCAGAAACGTTAACAAGTACAAAAAGGGGTACGCAAGGTCAAGACAAATGCTGAGGGGCTGGGGAACGATGGCATGATGAGGGCACATGAGGGGACATCTGTGACTGCTGAGGACATTACAGACACGGCCCGGTGCATCTCTGTTGTAGCACTTGACACAGCCAGCTCGTATTGGAGCTGTTTACGGATGCAGTTCTCTCCCCCACACCCGGTGATGCAGTCCCAGCAGGGAGTGCTGAGGCTTTTTGCCCTGTGTTCCACACAACATCCAGCTCAAGGCTTTGCATATACAACTGCTCGATAAATGTGGAATGGGATTGAGCCTGAAAAATGGAACTTTCTCAGAGCACCCACACTAGATAGTAAAAAATCCCCAGGGAGTGGCTGCCCGGGCCTCTACCCTGCCCTGTCTTCTGGTCCCCAGGAACAGCCCTTGCCTTGGAGCTTGGGCTCTTGTCCCAGTTCTTGTCACCTGTTAGCCTTGTTACTCTGCACCCCACAATTTAGATCTTGACTATTTCACAGATGAACTGAAGAGCTTGCTTTTCCATTTGTAGGCACAAAATGAGCTGATCAATTCAGGCTTGTACCTGGTGCTTCTGCTTCACTTCTATGAGCAGAGGTTTGCAGAACTCATGAGGCTCAGCCATAGCCAGGTTGAAAGAGAGAGGGTAAGTCTGAATGTGACCCAGAGCTGGCCGGTGGTGGCCCGAAAACCCCGCAGTGCTGTTTATTAGATGTCCAAGTGGTTGAGGTCCTCGCGGTCGCTTGGGAGGATACGGGACTGTCATTATTAGGACTAAGATTTAGCAGCTGCTAAGTATATACACAGTGACCCTCTGGCTGAAAGTAAGTGGTGATCACGTAATTGCTTATTATTAAACATGAGTAGTAATTAAATGGTCATAAAAGTGAGTAATTCTCTAGGGATATCTGCCCCCCCCCCAATAAATAGAGGACAGCAAGGATGCAGGGGCTGGTTGTGTATAATATGTGGGCACCCCCAATGCCCGAACATGGAGGACCTGCAAAAAAGAGGGACCTGGTTGGATGTGGTGGTTCATGCCTGTAATCCCACACTTTGGGAGGCCGAGGCAGGAGGATAGCTTGAGGCCAGGAATTTGAGACCAGCCTGGGCAACAAAGCCAGACACCATCCCTACAAAAATGAAAACTAAAAAAAAAAAAAGAAAAAAGAAAAAAATTGAACTTTTCCCACAAGAGGCCTGCTTAAAAATCAATCAAACCATAAGAGGAGCTCCTCTTCGTGTTTGGCCTGGGATCCCAGGATAAGTTATGCCAGCGTATGTACCTGGTAAAAGAGACAGGCTGCCAAGCAAAAAAGATGCTGATGGTGACGCCCTTTGTCATTAGAGAGGAGGATGTATTTACCAGGAGTGATCGTCCATGGCTTGGGGATGGAGTCCCCACATCCTCCAACAGAATCTCTAGGAGGCCACATGGTGTGCGGGAAGAAGCCTAGCTCTCCTACCAACTGGAGCCTGGTCTTAACAAAGTCAACTCAAATGAGGGAGTTGGATGGGCCAACCTCTGCAGTCTGGTCATTGTCAAATCAGCACCTTGAGCCCCAGGGGACTTTCCTCTTTGTCAAATGCCTCTCTGTGGCTGGCCAGGCAGGAGCACTGTGAGGACAGGTTACCGCCCTTACCCTAAGCTCATGCCAGGGGCTGGTCTACTGGCATGGTTTTGGATCCTAGGATACCCTTGAGGTTTGGCTCTTAACCGCTGCTCGTGTCAGAAGGTCATGACTGGAAAGTGAGCCAGTGTGGCAGTGGACAAGCCACTGATGGTTCCACAAGGCACCCTATAACCTTTCCTTCTCTTTACTTTCTTCTCTCTTCTCTTCCTCTCTCTCTTTCTCCCCAGCCACTTCACATGGACAAGAGACACCTGCCATGTCATTCCACATGTAATTCCTTACCCGGTTGCAGACCCTGCACAATCATGGGCTGTTTCCATCCATTGAGAGCCATCTTGTTTAAAATGCTAGGGCCAGGCGTGGTGGCTCACGCCTGTAATCCAAGCACTTTGGAGGCCAAGGCGGGCGGATCACCTGAGGTTGGGAGTTCAAGACCAGCCTGACCAACATGGTGAAACCCCATCTTAAAAAAAAAAAAAATGCTAGGACCAGGCGCGGTGGCTCATGCCTGTAATCCCAGCACTTTGGGAGGTCAAGATGGGCAGATGACTTGAGGTCAGGAGTTTGAGACCAGCCTCGCCAATATGGTGAAACTCTGTCTATACTAAACATACAAAAAAATTAGCTGGGCATAGTGGCACATGCCTGTAATCCCAGCTACTTGGGAAGCTGAGGCAGGGAATCACTTGAACCCAGAAGACAGAGGTTGCAGTGAGCTGAGATTGTGCCACTGCACTCCAGCCTGGGTGACAGAGTGAGACTGTCTCAAAAAAAAAATGCTGGGTTCAAACCGTTAGTTATAAGAAACCTAGATTTTTCGCTTAAATTCTCCCTTTAAACCCTGAGCTCTCAATTAAGAAAACTGGCTGGGGCTCTGCCAAGATATCTCTTCAAGAATCACCTTCCTTGACCCAGGCCTGTCCTTCCTAAACCCTTCCGTGGTTTTAACAGTGACATACATTTCTCAGAGAAATACATTTTTAAAAAAAGAAAAGTACAAGAAGCAGGAAATGATCCTTTGTTAACATTTCTGTAACCTTATTTAATGATTCCACATATTTTAATGAACTTTTTATTGCACATTGAACTTCAAAGCATCCGGAGTTGACATAGGTTACAGATGGCCCCGTAGCAGCGAGCCAATGCAAGCAACATTAGCCACCAGGCCTGCAAAGCAAGCATGAGAAGGTGACAAACAGTACAGTCCCACAGATGAAGACCAAAGCCCTAAATCACTGACGCTAAAGAAGCTTCCAGTAAATCTGTCCTGGACAAAGAAGAAGGTGCACCAGGCGCAAGCTGGGAACCAGAGCAAAAAGCAGCAGGAGGGACCAGGGACACTGCTCTCACCACAAGCTCGCAGTTAACTGGAGAAACTCTAAAAGTGATCTCACCCACTTAGACTACCGAGCAGTAACAGGTGCAGATAGATAACCAGTTAAGAGGCACCTGGGCCAGGTGCGGTGGCTCATGCCTGTAATCCCATTACTTTGGGAGGCCAAGGCAGGCAGAGTGCTTGAGCCCAGGAGTTCAAGACCAGCCTGGGTAACATCTCTATTAAAAATACAAAAATTAGCCAGGTGAGGTAGCGGGTGTCATCTCAGCTACTGGGGAGGCCAAAGCAGGAGAATCGCTTGAACCCAGGTGGTGGAGGTTGCAGTGAACCAAGCTGGCGCCACTGTACTCCAGCCTGGGTGACAAGAGCAAAACTCCATCTCAAAAAAAAAAAATTAGCCAGGCATGGTGGCACATGACTGTAGTCCCAGCTACTCGGGAGGCTCAGGTGAGAGGATCACTTGAGCCTGGGGAGGTGGACACTGCATGAGCCGTGATTGTGCCACCGCACTCCAGCCTGGGTAACAGAGCAAAACCCTGTTTCAAGTTTAAAAAAAAAAAAAAGTAACGAAATGAAAGTAGGAAACCAACTGGCTCTTCTTAAATTCACACCTCCGGATTTGCATTTCAGTAATTTCTTATAGAAAACACTCAGAATCTGACAGGTAACATTTAGCAAGAGGGAGGCACTAAGTTGGGAGAGAAGCCCTCCTTCCCTTTCCTTTATCTACCAGAACTGGAGAACTCATTCACATTATGTTTCTTGGCTGTTTCATTAAGAGACCTAGTGACAGATGCCCGGTTTTTGTTTTGTTTTGTTTTTCTTTTTTTGTTGCTTTTTGGGTTTTGAGACAGAGTCTTGCTCTGTCACCCAGGCTGTAGTACGGTGGCACAATCTCAGCTCACTGCAACCTCCACCTCCCGAGTTCAAGCGATTCTCCTGCCTCAGCCTCCTTAGTAGCTGGGACTAAGGGTGTGCACCACCACACCTGGCTAATACATGTATTTTTAGTAGAGACAGGGTTTTGCCATGTTGGCCAGGCTGGTCTCGAACTCCTGACCTCAGGTGATCTACGCACCTTGACCTCCCAAAGTGCTAGGATTACAGTTGTGAGCCCCCGCACCCGGCTGACAAATACCTGTTAATGGTGGTGATCATCTTCATCCATTCATGCACTGCCCTATTCCAGGTGCTGAGATGAGGATCAGGGAAAGAAGCGACTATGCATGACGCCATGACATCCCTTTCCTTAAGGAGCTTGTGGAGGTGCTGAAAGAGGAGACACACATTTATAAAACCAGGAAATAACTGGAAAGTAGCACCTATGCAAGAGAACTAGTGGACCCAGTGAATTCCTAGATGCTGTGAAACTGACAACATAAGTTCTTCCCTAGCTAGGGCTTCCTGCGATTCCATAAAGCAACAGTTGGTCAGGCCAGGCACGGTGACTCACGCCTGTAATCCCAGCACTTTGGGAGGCCCAGGCAGGAGGATCACAAAGTCAGGAGATTGAGACCAGCCTGTCCAACATGGTGAAACCCCATCTCTACTAAAATACAAAAAACTAGCCAGGTGTGGTGGTGTGCACCTGTAGTCCCAGCTTACTCAGGGGGCTGAGGCAGGAGAATCACTTGAACCCAGGAGGCAGAGGTTGCAGTGAGCCAAGATCGCACCACTGCACTCTAGCCTGGTGACAGAGCGAGACTCCATCTCAAAAAAAAAAAAAAAAAAGAATTTGTTTCCTAAGTGAAGTTGTGAGCTATTTGAATGCAAAGCGAGGCCATGCCTGTCTGTCATGGTGCTGGGCACACAGTGAGTCACATGTGACTGCTGACCACATCCCTGGCACTATGGATGCCAGGAGCACTGATTACAGATGTGCCAAATGATTGCCAGATAAGGAAGTGGCCTGCATGGGTTGGGGGCACTCATCAACAACTGGGCATGGGACCTTTATCGTTTTGTATCTCACAGGCCTCCAGTACCTAGAAAATGCCTGGTACCTAACAGGTGCTCAGTAAGTTTCTGATGCATAGTCAACTACTGAATCAGAACCTAGTTTTTCCACGAGCCAAGTCCTGAGTTATGTTTTGGAGAAAGTGATAGGACAAAATTTACAGAGAGAACAATACTCTAGGTAAAGGAATACTTTCAAGTTCAACATATATTTATTTACTCAATGATTTTCTTTCTTTTTTTGAGACAGGGCCTCGCTCTGTTGCCCAGGCTGGATTCACTGGCGGGGTCACAGCTCACCGCAGCCTCGAATGCCTCAGCTCAAGTGATTCTCCCACCTCAGCCTCCTGAGTAGTTGGGATGCGTGCACCACTATGCCTGGCTAATTTTTTATTTTCATTTTCAGAGATGGGGTCTTGCCAGTTTACCCAGGCCTCAGCCTCTATTCAAAGATTTTCTGCAAGCCTGCTACGTGCTAGCCTCTAAACTAGATTCTGGGAATACAAAGATGATTAAGATATTCCTTTCCGAGAAGAGACACAGAGTCTAAGGGCAGAACACATGTGACCAAGAGTACCCACAAATGTGCCTGTGTTGTAAACGGAAGGTTGAGCCAGATGTGGGGAACACAGAGTACAGTCAGATGAAATGGGGAGCCACCATTCTTGCCCCTCCTTCCACACCTCCTCTAGGACAGACCTCCAGCCAGGCTCTTCAGGGACATGTGCCAATGCTTCTGAGGCCTCGCTTTTAATCTAATCAGATTGTGCCCTTTACAGTCAGTGTTCCCACTTCTTTGGGAGCCTGGTGGCAAAGCCGCTTCCATTATTGCTCTCATCACTGGATCCACTGTGGGGATGACATTTACCCTGAATCCTGGAGGGTCTGGCAGATGGGCAAGGGTAGGTGTGGCGGAAAAAAGAATTCCATACAGAGGGAAATGGAAACGCGCAGAGGAATGGCAAGACCTGCATGTTTGGGGAAAGTCAAGGAGCTGTGTGGCCAGGGAGAGCAGGTGAGCCTGAGGTCAGGCAGGGAGTGGGGCAGGAAGGGTTTGCGAGCAGCTCTGGAGGCCATGGGAGTTTCCAGCCTGGGATTGGCAGGCCAGGAGATGTGGCCTTTTTGGGGGAGAACTTGGCCACGTTTTTTGGTGAAAACTTGGGCAGCCACATGGAGGGTGGGTTGGAGGGGAAAGAAACCAGCCAGGAGGCTGCTGCAATGGCGCAGGGTAAAAAGGGGGCCTGCGTGGGGAACATCAGACATGGGAAGGACGGGTGGGCCCCAGGTGAGGGACAGGCTGGCGGAAGCACTGAATGTTCACCTCTGCAAGTGACCAGGAGGAAGCTGGCTTTTCCTCCCTTCAGATGCTTGTTGGGAGCTTCTCCAGAGAAGACAGGACCCACCAGCCTCACATGACCCCAACTTCAGGCTAGATGCAGGGTAGGGGAGCCCAGGGGCTGGCCGGAGAGGCAGGTAGGGTCTAAAAGCCATTCTCCAATCCCCCTGGTTCATTCACGGTAGGACTGGATGGACTGTGGCTACCCCAGCCCCCATCTACAACATTTCTACAAAACCAAAAGCTCTTTCCTCCAAGGAGCAAAGCAGATAAACCCAAAACATGGGAAGCCTAGGTTTGGTCCACAGTTAGAAAAACTTCCCACTCACCAAGATGCCATTTCCTGGTGGAACAAGAGTTGATGAGATAGATACGATCAGCTGACATGGAATCTAGAGGCAGGTGGAGGTTGTCTCAGTAGCCCAGAGAAACGGAGGCAGTGGCTAGCCCAGTCCTGATGCATAATTAACCAGCTAACCAGGACCTGCTACTCTAGACGAAATTCCATCCTTCCCCTGCCCTCCCTCTCCTTGGGCACAGAAGAGGTCCCAGGGACCAAAGCTGCCTCCACACTGGCCAGGCAGTTGCCCCAGTAACAGTGTCCAGCACCCCTGTTTTATCCCCCCAGCCTGTCACAAAGCCCCTCTTCTTCCTGGAGAAGAGCACAAGGCCCTCTGCACCGGAGCCCACATCCTTGCAGCCTGGCACAATGGGCTCCCACGGAGTACACAGTGTTTCTTATTGTGGCATAAAATGCCATGAAGTCAGAACAAAGAGCGAGCCCAGGGCCTTGATGGGTCTGCTGCTTCCTGCCGAGCAGAGAATGCAAGCGATTGTTTCAAAGCCAGTGGTGAGGCAAGTGGCCAGTTAGTAAGGCCTGTAAATGTGATTCCGACCATCAGAATGAGATTCTGCTATTCAGATCAATTGCTTAAAGGAAGCAAGCCTGTTCTCACTGCCAAATTTAGAAACCCGAGACAGCAAAGGTGACCCAGGTTATGGCTGCAGCTCTCGTTAGGACGAGGCTGAACCCAGCCAATGCTGAGCACCCACCCAGCCCTCAGCACCTCCGCCCGTTTCCCTGGCCCTTTAAGGTGGTATAAAGGATTCCTAGAACGTCCCTGCAACTAGGAGTTATACATCTGTTCACAATTGCATTGGAAAAACAATTCATTTCTCGCTGTCTTCTTTCTCCTAGTTGTCAAGAAATTACCCACAACCCAGAATGGAAGAAAATGAAAGTAGGTTTTGGGGGTCGGTCCTGCTATTTTGAGGGTGTTTGCTAAGTTCCTCTTTTTCTGTGACTGTGTTGAACCTAATGCCTGGGAAGGAATGACCACCACCCAGAGGCAAAAATAACCCCACAAAGCTTGGGAAAGTCAGCCGCAGCAAACAATCAGGAAGGCGAGGCCAAGTTCAATGGATGCACAGCAGATAAGAATTTTAATTCATCCTGAAAGCAAGGAAAAGCGCCAACAAAGGGAAGAGGTTATCTTCCGGCATGAGATAAGATTTGTTCCTTTTCCTTGCTGGGATTCTCCAGCGTCCAGCCCTTGGAGAGTTTGGTTTTTTTTTGTTTTTTTTTTTTTTTACTGCCAGGATTCCTCTAGGAAAACCCTTCCCAAGTCCGGGCAGGGGCTGTCTGGCCCTTACCTGAAAGGACCACAATCACTCACAAGCTAGTGGACTTGGTGGATTTCCTCCCCATTCAGCCAATCAAGTGGGTCTGCTGAATTCAGAGGTTGAACAAAGCAAACAGGTCTCCCGAGAAAGGGCCCTCAAAACGGGCATGACGGCTCTCTGCAAACAGGTTCGAGAAACGTCTTCCTGTTCCTTTTTCCATAAAAAAAAAAAAACCGACTGGAGAAAAATGTGTTTAAGTAAAGCAGGGGGGCTCGAAGTCAGACTCAGGAAGAACTTCACCAGCAGGGATAATCGACACTGCAGTGAATCGAGGGGGGTGTGACAGCTGGGTCCCCAGAGATTCATCTGGGGGAAAATTTCTCAACTGCCTGTCCCAAAAGGCGTCAGAACGGTGGCTCCCACCTGGGATTTACCATCAGAATCACCCGGCAACTCACCAAAAACTCGGATTCCTGGGCCCCGCCCAGAGATTCCGCTTCAGGCGATGGGGTGGGGCCCTGGAATCGTGTTCACAGGGACCCCGGTGGTCCTGACACAGCCGGCCGCGGGGGTGCTTTTGGGAACCCGTAGTAGTCCTGCCCGGAAGGCGCGAACCCGCTCAAAGCTGCACGGGGTGGGGCCCGGATTACTACCCCAGAGAAGCCAATTGATTATTCCGGGCATGCAACCCCACGAAGCCGAACTGACCATTTTCAGAGACCCGGGGGGGCCCCGCCTTCCGCTCACAGAAGGAGCCTGGGGGTCGCTGCCCGGGCGCAACCGCGGAGATCCCGCCGAGCCCAGCGCCCCGTCGCGCGGCCGCCCCAGACCCCGGCCTCGTCCCTCGGGCGGGCGCAGCTGCTGCTCCCGCCTCCGCAGCCGGGAAGGGCGCGGCGAGGTCTTTAAAAGACCTTTGTGTCGCGGGCGCACGCCGCACCTCCGGGGAAAACGCCCTGCGCCGCGGCTCCGCGCCGCCGCCCACCCCGCGCGTCCCAGGCTCGGCCTCGGCGAGGGCCTCCCGCTCCGGAAAGGGCGCGACGGGGAGTCCGGCCCGGGCGCTGCGGCCACGCGCTCAGTCCAGCCGCGGCCGGGAGGACCGGGCAGGGTCCCGGCGCCGCGCCCAGGCGCCCCCTCCCCAGCCCCGCCCCGGAGGCGCCCAGCTCTTCCCGGTCGGGGAAACCTGCGGCGGCTGGGCGCGCCCGCGTGGCTTCCGCTGGGCAGGGGCGACCCCTAGTGCCCAAGGCGGGCCGTGCCGAGCAGGACCGAGCCTTTCCCCGCGCACCCTGGAGCCTGGGCTTAGGACACCCTGGCCTCTGAGCCCGGGCCCCAGGGGAGACCGACGTCTCCGGAGGGCAGAAAAGCATCCCTGGGGTGGTGCTCCAAAAAGAGTCTCCACCGACGGGAGCCAGGGGACCTGTCGCCCTCCCGTACTGCTCCGAGGCAAATGGTCCCACGGAGGAAGCGACCCCCACTCATTTGCCATCCTTCCTCGAGGGGCTGGGACCTGCTCAAGGATCCACGCCATCACCACCCTCCCCCGCCGCTCTTAGCCCCAAGGTGGGGACAGCCAGTTCTCCCCTGAAAGCCCAGCTCTCTCCACCTGCCCCCAGCTCTGCACACACCGGCGGGCGCAGCTGAGGCCAAGGAGAGGCCAGCACAGAGGGATCATCCTGGGGTGCCGGCCGGTCGCAGTCCTGGCCTGGCCTCCCGCCAGAGCCATTCTCAAGTCAAGAGCTGGAGAGCCACGGGCATCCAGCCTCCCCAGTGGGCCACACTCCTTTGGTCCCCTGGCATCCTGGCATGACTCACCTGGCTGGCAGCACTTTGTTAATATGGGTTGCCAGAGCTGAGTCACCGCTGTGACCTGCTACCCTAGCTTGGTTCAGGTACATAGGAGGAAAAAGGGCAACATATCAGGGCACACTGGTGGCACAGAGAGGTGCCAGCCTCTTTGTGGCTCTGTGGTGCCCATGCTAGCCTGCTGACCAGGACCCCCTCCCTTGCACGTGAAAACCAAAGCCTCACACAAAGCCACAAGTGGAACCGAGGTTAGGGCAGCTGGAGAGAGTCCCAGATGAGTGTGCCAAGAGCCAGCACCCAGACAGCTGCTTCTCATTGGCACAAATAACTTCCCAGTGTCACCAAGACAAGGTGGGGCGTGGGGTGGGGGGAGTACCTTCTGCAGATACGCAAACAGATGAGGACAGGGGCAGGAACAGGGGGCGGGCGTGAGTGCCCTTGGCCAAAGGCTGGGCCAGAGTGCCTCCCCAAACACCCAGTCAAGGCTACTGGCCTTTGGAGAAAGCACAGGATGGGTGAGGGAATGGGGCAGCTCAGGGGCTGGGGCATCCTTGGGTACAACTGAGAAGGTAAGAAGGTCCGAGTAGGATTGGGGGATGTCACTTGCTCCTGCTCCCGGCAGTTTCTTCCTCAACAGGCAGAAACTTTTCTTTTTTTCTTTTGAGACAGAGTCTTGCTCTGTTGCCCAGGCTAGATTGCAGTGGCACCATCTCAGCTCACTGCAACCTCTACCTCCCAAGTTCAAGTGATTCTCCTGTCTCAGCCTCCTGAGCAGCTGGGATTACAGGCACCTATCACCACACCCAGCTAATTTTTTTGTATTTTAAATAGAGACTGGGTTTTGCCATGTTGGCCAGGCTGGTCTCGAACTCCTGAACTCCCGGCTTTCCAAAGTCCTGGGATTACAGGCGTGATCTGCACCTGGCTGAAACTGTTTTTAAATTATCAGGGAGCATTCATTCAAGCCAAGGGGAAAAGAAACATATTTAGAACAAGAATTTCCCCCAAGAATAAAGAATAAAGGAGACCCCTCTCCACCTCCTCCACCTGGACTGCGCTACCACCCCAGTGCCTGTTGCTCTCCCTCCCTTTCCCCCTCTTATCACTTGTCCCTCTGCCTTCAGCCATTGATGTCTGAAAGACTCCTTAAACACCTAGGTCAGTTCATTCCCTCTTCCCTGCCAAATTAGGAAGTGGAGGTTCACATAGGTCCTTACCTTGAGAGGAGGCAATGGCCCCTGCAGCTATTCAGCCTGCAAACAAGGGCTGCGCCAGGCTATGTGGGGATGTGGAGATGACCAAGATGCTGTCTCTGGGGGAAGCTTACGGCCCAGCTTCCCTGGTGTGGCTGAAACCCCAATGGGCAGTGTGCAGATTCCCCAGCACCCGACTGCAGGTCTCTGTTCCCCACACTGTTCCAGGCACTGTGGCCCTGCGGGTGGCTGGCCCTCGGGGCTGGGGTGGGAGAATGAGCAGCAGTGCCATGCCCCCTGTGACAGACCCCACAGTGTGCCTTGGCTCTCCAGCCTGAGACATCTTCTTGCCTTCCAGATTCTGAGTTGGGAGACAATGAAAGCGGCATTTCTCAAAGCTGAGTCATCTAGCAAGGAAGCTGACTGCAGAGCTTGGAGGAACCCTCTCCTGAAAGCCGTTCTTTCTGTGTCCCCAAGTGCCTCCCTCCCTCCTCTTTACTGAAACTGCAACCAAAGCATTCACAGTTACCATTTTCACCTTGTGCCACTCTCTTTTGGGGTCTGGCTTGAGCATCTCTGGGCAGCCACAGCGACCAGTCTAGTCCTAGACAGCACAGGTGAAGCAGCCTAAGACTGGTGAGCTCCTGGCAGGCTGGCCTGCTGCTGCCCCTCAGCCCAGGAGTCCCAGGGGACCCAGCAGCCCTAGCAGGTCCAGCCGCCTGGGGTCCCACTGCTGAGGGCGGAATCTCGATTCCTGAGTGCAGTCAAGACATGTATTCATTCAGTAAACTGACTCTATTCTCCCAGCTTCGCCCATGCTTATTTCACTCTCCTTTGTCAAAAGCTGAGGGTCTCAAGCTCCAGGGAGAGGGAAGCACACCTCACAGCCCCCACCTCACCTCCACTTCTCCCTCCTTTCACCATCACTGGGGATGATACCTCCTGGGCCCCCATGGGCTGGGGTAGGCTGGGTGGTGGCTGCCCCTGTAGGTACCCACTTAGGACCAAACTGGGGTGTGGACTCCACTCTTTCTTAATTGCATCTTAGGGCCCAAAGACCAAGTCAGGACTTGGAGTGAAAAACGGTCAGAGAGGGTTAGTGAGAAAATTGTATGTACATGAGTGTGTTTGAGTATGTGTGTGTGTGTGTGTGAGAGAGAGAGAGAGAGAAACAAAAATAAGTCAACAAATAATAAAAGGGCTGGGCATAGTGGCTCACACTTGTAATTCCAGCACTTTGGGAGGCTGAGGAGGGTGGATCACTTGAGGTCAGGAGGAGACCAGGCTGGCCAACATGGTGAAACTCCATCTTTGCTGAAAATACAAAAATATTAGCCGGGTGTGGTGGTGGACACCTGTAGTCCCAGCTACTGGGGAGGCTGAGGCACAAGAATTGTTTGAACCCAGGAGATGAAGGTTGCGGTGAGCCAAGATGGCACCACTGCACTCCAGCCTGGACAACAGAGCAAGACTCTGTCTGTAAAATAAATAAATAAATAAATAAATAATAATAAGGGAGAACCAGGTATGGTGGCTCATGCCTGTAATCCCAGCACTTTGGGAGGCCAAGGGAGGCAGACCGCTTGAGCCCAGAAGTTTGCGTTCAGCCTGGGCAACATAGCAAGACCCTGTCTCTACAAAAAAGTTAGCCCTGTGTAGTGGGGCGCTCTTGTGGTCCCAGCTACACAGGAGGCTGAGGTAGGAGGATCGCTTGAGCCTAGGAGGTCAAGGTTGCAGTGAGCCATGATCACACCACTGTACTTCAACCTTGTAGACAGGGCTACAAGACCCTGTCTCAAATAATAATAATAATAAAAGATGGAGGGGAAAAACAATGGTACGTGCAGAAACGTTATGCGAAGTGAAAGAAGCCAGACGCCAAAGATTACATGGTATATGATTCATTTTATACAGTTTCTAGAAAAGGCCAAACTAGAGGGACAGCCAGCAGATCAGGAGTTGCTGCGGGCTGGGAAAGGAGCGGGGACTGACTGCAAGTAGAGTCCAGGGGACTTTTGGGGGTGATGGAGGTGTTATAATGCTGCTTGGTGGTAACATTTACACAACTGGATAAATTTGCTAAGGCTCATTGAGCTGCACATTTACAGTGTGTGAGCTTGAGGCATGATTGTAATACATCCTCTATAAATTCTCTAAAAAGTGGAGGGAGGGACAGAAAAAGCAGAGGGAAGAGGACAAGAAAGAAAGAGGAAATGAAGAGAAGGAGGCATTTCTCCTTCCTGCCTTTAAGACTCACACTTTTCAGACCAGGAGAGGCCCCTGCTTTCCTGACTCACCCTCTCTTGGGGGTCTCAAAGGATAAGAGTTTGCTGCAAAGGGGTACTGTGAGCTGAATTAAAGAATCAATAGGGTTTTAGGAAGGTTAGGCTTGGATCACCTTAAAATCTGGTCCCACGCTTCCGATATGTTCCAGTTAAAGTGATGCAACCCTTGAAAATCAGTAGGTTCGCCGGGCACGGTGGCTCACACCTGTAATCCCAGCATTTTGGGAGGCAGACGTGGATGGATCACTTGAGGTCAGGAGTTGGAGACCAGCCTGACCAACATGGTGAAACCCCAACTCTACTAAATACACACACACACACACACACACACACACAGATTAGCCAGGCATGGTGGCACATGCCTGTAAACCCAGCTACTTGGGAGGCTGAGGCAGGGTAATCACTTGAACCTGGGAGGTGGAGGTTGCAGTGAGCCGAGATTGTGCCACTGCACTCCGGCCTGAGCAACACAGCGGAATTCCATCTCAAAAAAAAACAAAAAACGGTAGTAGGTTCAACCAGGGGCAGCCTAGACCCAAGATCAAAGATAAGAGGCATTCGGGTTGAAAACATCTCCATAAGCTAAATAAAATTCCTAAAACCTCAAGTTCCTTCACCCACAAACGTGGCCTCAAGCTCTAAGAGAACACGAGCCTTTTGAACTGAACTTTAAGGTTGGCTAAAGATTTGTCCAGGATCTAGTATTGAGGAATGTATAAGAAGGGACAGTGCATGTTTAAAAATAAATTTTGTAGAGAGCTGAATGGAATCTGAGGTGGCCGTGTAAACATCCTGACAGCTCAAGTCCACAGTAGGATGTGACAGTGTCTGAGGCAGCTGAGGAGACCATCGCAGGTTTATGTCAGAAAATCGTTAGGTTTTTGAAAACTGTACTCTCTCCACAGAAAACAGTTTCAGGGATTTACCCAACTAGGAGTGCTTCCCATGAGGTCCAGGGTGGGGAGACACAGCAGAGCTGGTAACTACCCACACTATCAATTTCATATCCTGGCAGGGGTGTGCTTGCCATATGGGGCTTTTCATGGCTTGAGATGCCAAGAGGACAGTCTCGTTTAGGCAGTAATGAAGCTGGGTGTGGTAGTTCACACCTATAATCCTAGCACTTTGGGAGGCCGAGGTGGGCCCGATCACCTGAGGTCAGGAGTTCTCGACCAGCCTGGCCAACATAGTGAAACCTGGTCTCTACTAAAAATAAGAATAAAAACATTAGCCAGGCATGGTGGAGGGTGCCTGAAATCTCAGCTGCTCGGGTGGCTGAGGCAGGAAAATAGCTTAAGCCTGGGAGGTAGTGAGCCAAGATCATGCCGCTGCACTCCGGCCTGGGTGACAGAGCAAGACTTCGTCTCAAAAAAATAAAAATAAAATAGGTATGAGCCAGGCACGGTGGCTCACACCTGTAATCCCAGCCCTTTGGATCATGAGGTTCAGGAATTTGAGACCAGCCTGGCCAACATGGTGAAACCCCATCTCTACTAAAAATACAAAAATTAGCTGGGCATGGTGGCTGGTTCCTGTAATCCTAGTTACTCAGGAGGATGAGGCAGGAGAATCGCTTGAACACAGGAGGCGGAGGTTGTGGTGAGCCGAGATCATGCCACTGCACTCCGGTCTGGGAGACAGAGGATGACTCCATCTCAAAAAATAAATAAATAAATATATAAAATCAAGCATCCACAACGGTGTAAGTGTCTAATACCTCAACCAAGCCCACCTTATTCTTATGTATTGTACCACACAGCCCAGGAGACCCAGGTGTCTGTCCTCCACTGCTTTGGGAAGGGAGGCCAGGGAGGATCAGAAGGAAAGAGGTCATTCTTAGCCGTCAAATCTCAAAATAGCCCTAAAACTCTCCGCAGAGATGAGAGGTTGAGACAAACTTGTTTAGTCCGCAAGCCTGACTGTGAGATCGGGAGGGGCTCTCTGCAGCCCTGTTGTCCACCCCACAAGACTTTCTACTGCCAGGAGGAGAGTTGGCATGGCAAGTTCTTCACTGTTGTGCCTTAGTTTCCTCATCTGTAGAGGGGACAGCAGCACCTACCTTGTGTCGTGTTGGGAAGATTGAGTGAGTGAATACGTGTTAAGCACTTAGATCAGGGTGTGCACAGTAAATAATATTTTGTTATTATTGTCGTGGAGGAATAGTGGGTCAGAGGCAGTGTCCTGAGCCCCCTGCAGCCCCAGGATGAAGAAAGACACCATCCAAGCATCCCCAAGTCCCTGAGGGAGACGCAGAAGGGTAGGACACCCCTGCCTAAGCCAGTAGGGACATACGATGACCAGGGACCAGATGCCCCCCGCCAACTGTGAAACCTAGACACTCCATAGGACCTCAGAGGACCTGGAAATGAAAGAAAATGCCGACTACACTAGAAAACCTTAACCAGGATTTCCCTGAAATGGCTGTAACTAAAGTTCTGGCATGCGATGCAAGAAGACAGTTAAGGTTTTGCACTCCTTACTGTGTGGCCTTGGACCTCGGTGCTCCCAATGTGTCCACCTCCAGCAGGAGAGGCCTGCCCACCGCTCCTCCTCCTCCCCTTCCTCCAGTGCTGGCATCCCGCCTGCCTGTCTGGACAAGGAAGGACTGAAATCAGCCCCTCCAATGATGCTGGTTCCGGTGGGAGTGAAGCCTGAAGTCAGTCTTTTCCCGGGGCCTCTCGGCAGTCCCAGCCCCTAAGATAAAGAAAATCGGACCTGGCCTGAAGGGCCATCTGGGTACTTTGATCTGGCACTGGTCCTACCCACAGCCCCCTTCATTCCCCTGCTGTCCTCTCCCCTCCTCCCTCCCGCCTGCCTTCCTCCGGGCCCTCACTCAAGACGCAATTCTTTGCCTTGTGCCTGCAATGGACTCAAGCCCTGGTGCTGGAGGCAGCTTGGCCGGGCTCAGGCGGCTCCATTCCAGGAGAGCCATGTGGTGTGGCTGGCGGCTCCTCGCCCCTGCAGCCTCACAGGGCTGCCCACTGGGCCAGGCCAGCTCTGCCAGGACGCCTTCAAGGAGGGCATCTCTGGCGCGACAAGAAGAGGTTGGGAGAACTCTGTTCTCTGGAGAGCGGCCGCATTCTCCCATGCATCCATGGATTCAGGTGGCCAGAGCGGGACGGGTTAGCCCTGCGAGTGAAGGCTGAGCCCAGCACCTGCCATGCAGTGCACATTGCCCAGGCCCGCCGGGATAGGCCTGCGGGCATGTGCCACGCAGCAAAGAGCCTGGTATGTAGAGGAGGAGCTTGATGTTTATTGAAATGAAATGAGCAGAAAGAAAGGAGCCTGCCACCAGGGCTGTCGTGAACCAGAAGGCGAATGGCCGGTGCCAAGACCCTGCCTTGTGCCCCTTCAGAGAGGTACAGGAGCGTCCCTTAACCTCTGGGCAGGCTTAGAACCTGGTCTAGGGGGAGCCCCCAGGCACCTGTGACACTGTCTGAAATGCTTGCAGGTGGGTGCAGGGCCCTGGGGAGGCTCCAGTCACCTGAGGAAGGCAGAGACACGTCAGGATAGCAGGCACCAGCCACTGACCAGGGCAGCTCTGCCCACTTGTGTCCTCAGTCCCTCCGCTGCTCCTCCCGCCCCTCAAGCCAGTGACCCTGCCCTCACTCTTTGACCTTTCTTCTCTCCCAAGGCCAGGGTCACTAGGGTTTGGGAGGTCTCTCCCCAAGTGGCTCCCGGCAGCCTAGTCAGATGTTCCTTGCACTGTGACCAGTGGCAGGGCACTTAACTCACAAAGGGACCTGTTCTGGGCTGCAGGCCTAGACAGCGACTCACTCCAGGGTGAACCTCCCGCGGGCTGGGGCTCCCTCCCCTGGGTGACTGGGTCCCCTCCACAGCCCTGCAGCTGCTGGGCTGCACAGAGGATTGCTGGAAAGGTCCCCTGTTCCACCATAGTCCTGGACTCTGGCCAGCAGCTCATGGGCTCTCCCTAGGGCTCCTGTCTCAGGAAATGGCACCCCATTCACCCTGCAGTCCAGGCGGGAAGCTTGGAGTGTTTCCTGACTCCCACTGCCTTTCCCCAAGCAGATCCCATCCCCAGCAAGGGCATCCGCCATCCCTTCAGTCCAATCTGGCGTGTCTTTGCTTTCACAAAGAAACACTGGAAAGACACAGGAAACTGACAGGGCAGGAGGGCACAGGCTGAGGGGGACAGGCAGGAGCAGGACTTGCTCAACATCTATCTTGGGATATCATTTAGGTTTGAACTGCATTGTCAATGACTGCATTGTCTATTCAGAAAAGTGGAAACTTGTTTTAAATATGAACAGGGCAAAACACACACACGCGCGCACACACAGTCTGACCACTGCTGCAGTCCTGATCCCAACAAACCACCGTCTTCTTGTTGCTGAATTATTACAAGAGCTTCCGCACCAGCCTTCCTGCTTTCACTGCCCAGTTTCCCATCCATTATCTATTTCTCATCTCCTACCAGAATGATCTTGTGAAAAGGTCAGCCAGATTAGCCATTCCCTCTGACTTCCCGCTATCCTGAAAACAATGCCGACGTTCTACCACTGCCTTCAAGGCCTTGGGCAATCTGGCCCTGCCCCTGACTCATCTCAGCCCCAGCCCACTTGCCTCCCTGCTGGTCCCCTAAAGCATGAGGGAAGCCCCCCTAGCCCTAGCCCAGATATTTGCATTGCTCACTCCCCGACCTCCTTCAGGCTACGGTGAATCTCACTCCCTCTAGTGACACTCCCCAGCCACACAGGCCACACTAGCAGCTTCCCCGACTCACCGTACTGATGTCGGTAAACCTTCCCTTGAAGGCATCTCTAGCTCAAACACTGGCTGAATGAACAAGCAGATGAGTAAAGGTCCTGCCATCCATTTTACCTCCCGTGATTTCAGAGCCCAGGCTCCCTAAGGATGGACACATGTGAAATTTCGGGTGTTCGAGGACAAGTATGATGGCTGCCTCGGAAGGACAGTGATGTGGAGCCCCCACCCAGGGCCGGCCCAGGCACATCAAGCACTCCCCTGGAGCGGCAGCCCAGAAACGGCAGTCACGGCTGGCGCTTACGGAGCCCAGAGGCACTGTTCTGAGTACTCTGCACAGATGATCTCCTTGATCCTCAGATATCCTTAAAACAACCCTAGGAGGTGGGTCTGGTTCTCCCCACTGTGCATGGGTTGAGAGGTGAGCTAAGTTGGCCAAGCTTGCCCAGCTGCTCAGCAGCAGATAGCCTGGCTCCTGAGTTCTCACCCACATTGGAGCCCCCAGGAAGGGATGAGAATAGAGAAAGGGAGGCGCAGGCCCAGAGGGGTGAGCTGTTGAAGATCGGGGGTGAGAGTGCCCCCTAGAGGCCCAGAAGCAAAATGGCCGGCTGCAGAAAACACCTGCGGTGCCAGCTCCGAAAGGACACTTATTGCCGAAGGGACGGGTGTGAAGAACCAGGCTCACAACAGGACAAGGCAGAACCTTCTCTTTCAAGCCTCTTAAAGGTGTTTTGTTTGCTTTCTTTTTTCCTTTTTTTTTTTTTAAAAACAATAATGGCACATTGAAAAAAATCAACTACAGAGAAAGGGCCATGTGTCTTCGAGTCTGTTCATTGTCCCACGCTGCTGCACCAGGACAGGCCGAACACTTCATCCTGGCTGGGACTGCGCCTCATGGAAGGGCACTGGGGCGCTCCAGGGCTCGGGTGCTGCTCCTCCTGGCTCCACTAGAAGGTGGGAACTCGGGGTCATCCCGTGCTCCTGCTCCTCCGGGGGCCCTAGGACTCTGGCAACCCCTCTCTTGCTCCAAACCACAGCCAGGAGCTGGAAACGTTAGGGAACTTATTCTGGTCCCCACGGGAGACTCTTTCAGGGGCAGAGCCCTCCGCTGCTTGGCAGGAAATGACACCCCAGCCCAGCCCAGCTGCCCCCTGGGAGGTTGGGGTGTCTCTCCCCAGTCTTGTCTCCAGCCCAGCAGATACCACACCCGTGCCCTGGATCTCAGGCCTGACCCACCTGCCAGGCCCCACCCTCCTGCCAGGCCCCACGGCCACCCCAGCATGCACAAGAGTGATGGACGCTCAGCTCCCTCAGCTGACCCTCACCAGGAACAAGAGGGCTCCCCAACCCCCAGGGCCCGGCTCAGAAGGAAGGAGTGGGGAGAAGGGGCAAGAGGGAGCAGGGTGAGGAACGAAGAGCTGCTGAGGCTGCCAGGTGGGAAGAGAGAGGCGACAGAGCTGCCCGAGGGGACAGGCGAAGCTCCTCAGGCTCTACAAAGAAGGGGGTCCTGGGGCACGGTCAACAGGCCTGGGCCGGGGGTATGGGGACAAAGAGGCTCTCATTCCCCCGCCCATCCTACTTCTGGTTACTGTGGGGGCTCAGGCCCAGGTGACAAGATCTCAGGCCCCCAAGAAAGGGAAACGCCATGCTGCATTCAGCTGGGTCTCAACCCAGCCCTCGAGGGAGGGTGGCACCCCATCAGCCCAGGCCCTGCCCAGCTCCCAACAGGGACTACCAAGGGCACCCTTCCATAGGCCAACTGGACGGGCAGCTGGTGGGGGGCCGGGCCGACCCAGGGCCCCGGCTCCCCAGCTCCTCACGCCCTGGCCCTGCCCACACCCCTGGCTCTATTCTTGTTGCTCATTCATTTCCATGTCGGACACCAGGATGTTCTTCTCAGTGGCCTCGGCCGGGCTGGAGCTGCTGCGGCTGTAGCGGGCCCCCTCAAAGGACCCTCGCTCGACGCTCTGGCGCCGCCGGTAGAGGATGAGAGCTGCGGTCACCAAGGCCAGGAGCAGCAGCACTGCCATCAGCACCACCACCAGGGCCGCCGGGTTCTCTGGAAGCGCTGCCAAGGTGAGTGGCGTTAAGGGCCAGGTGAGCGTTAGGCCCAGCAGTGCTTCCTGCCTGCCCACCTGGGAGCATTGCCTTTGACTCACCTGACGGGGAGAAGCTGCTCTGCTGAGCTGTGGGCAAGAGGAGGGGACGAGTTAATAACAGCAGCGATCATCGTAATGATCACTTCAGCAAACATACAAAGCACTGCCTGGGTCTCAGCCCCTAACTCACCTCATTTTCACTAGCACTCTAGGAGGTCAGAACTTTTTTGAGACACAGTCTCGCTCTGTTGCCCAGGCTGGAGTGCAATGGTGCGATCTCGGCTCATCACAGCCCCTGCCTCCAGGGTTCAAGCGATTCTCATGCCTCAGCCTCCCAAGTTGCTGGGACTACAGGCATTTGCTACCGCGCCCAACTAATTTTTGTACTTTTTGGTGGAGACAGGGTTTCACCATGTTGGCCAGGCTGGTCTTGAACTCCTGACCTCAAGTGATCCACCTACCTCAGCCTCCCAAAGTGCTGGAATTACAGGTGTGAGCCACCGTGCCCGGCCCAGGACTATTATTATTCCCATTTTATGTATGAGGAAACTAAGGCCAAAGAATCTGCCCAAAGTCACACAGTTGATAAATGGCATGGCCAGGACTTGAACTCCATCCATGCCCTTGACCACTACAAAGTGACAGGGGGTTGCTGACCCCTGGGCCCTGTGGTCTAGTTTGGATGGTAAATTTCAGGGCCAGTCTGTCCCACAGACTAATTTATCCTGGGGGTCCCAGCTGCCCCTGGTCCGGTCTGTTCAGTCCTTGCCACCGGCTGTGTCCCCTGCAGATTGTGAAGCAGCCCCCAGACCCAGCCCAGGACCAGCTGCACAGGGTAGAAGGAGGCTGAGCGTGGGCTGCCCGGCACTCACCGCGAGGGAGCTTGCAGATGACACCCATGGTGATGTTGGTGCAAGCGCCGGGGCGCCACAGCCCGCTGTTGCTCTGGATCCAGTAGCAGCTGTTATGGCTCAGCATGCTGGGGCCCAGGCCAGGGGGCCCCCAGTTGGAGTAGTTCACAGCTGTGTTGTCCTGCCAGACCAGGGTGCCTCCTGTGGGAAAGAAGGCGCCGAGGGAGCAGGGACAAGGTGGGGCAGGAGTGGGTGGCGGAGAGCAGGCGTGTTCTAGAACTGACCCCCTCTCCCCTCCGCAAGCCCCAGGGCAAGGTTCAGGGCAGAGTGGAGGGCAGCCCCCTATAGCCAGAGGCCTGATCTCCCCACCCCACACACAGGGCACCCACCTTTAGGGTTGAAGTTCATGCCCAACCAGGCTCCCCGATTACGGCCCGCATAGTTCTGCATGTACTCCCAGACAAACACATTCTCCGCCTCATCCTGAATGGACAGGACTGCCCCACCCGCTGGATGCAAGGAAGGCCCATGTCAGGGTGGATGGGTCTCCGGGGTTGGCAGAGCCCCCTAAAGCCCCAGCCCTCTTCTCTGCAGCCTGAGTAGAGGATGGGGTGGAGTCTGTGGATTCATGTGTGAGCATGCTTGTGTGTGCATGTGTGTAAGGATGTGCGTGGGGGGCAGCATATGCACATATAGTGTCATGTTTGGCCTCTGCATGTGAGAACATGAGGGGGTCTTGTGTAAGTACTGCCTGTGGGTAGAGCAGCGTGGGGATGCCCTCATGAATCTGAGTGCCCATGAGAGGAGGTGCCACTTGTTCTCATGGATCTGAGTGCCCATGAGAGGAGGTGCCACCTGCCCTCATGGATCTGAGTCCCCACGAGAGGAGGTGCCACCTGTCCTCATGGATCTGAGTGCCCACGAGAGGAGATGCCACCTGCCCACCTTGTGTGGCTCTGGCCAGGCCACCCACCTCTCTGGCAGCGCTGCTGTGCCTCCTTGTGGCCCAGCAGCAGCTCCATGTGGAAGGAGTAGCAGTGCTCCCGGAAGGGGATCCACGAGGAGTCCGCCAGCCTCTGGGGACAGCTGCCATGGTAGCTTATTCTTCGGGGAGGAGGGGACCCTGTGGGGGTACAGGATTAAGGAAGTGGCCCAGCACCCTCCCTGGGACCACTGACACCTTGCCACGCCCTCCCCCTGGCAAGTGAGTACTCACCATTTCTAATCCCACACATAGCCCCCTGCAGCCTGGTGTCACAGCTGGTGGTGCGCCAGGCCCCATCCACATCCACGTAGGTGCAGCCCCCCAGGTGCTGGGGCTCCCCTTCCTGCCAGCCCACGTAGCTCAGAGGCTCCTCTGAGACCCAGGAATACCGCCGGGAGCCCTGGGCATGGGGGGCCATGGGGCAGGAGGAAGGGAATAGTCAGGATGGAGTGCAAATAAGGCAGGGGGAGGGCAGGCAGGGGCAGGAAGAGGAACCGGGCAAGGCTGGGGCCCAGGGCAAGAGTGTTGGGAGCCCACCTCCTCGCCGGCCAGCCCGATCCAGATCGGAATGTGCAGCCCTCGGGCAGCCAGCATGAGGAAGGCCTGGGTGTAGGAATCTGGCACATAGGCCAGGCTGGTATTGCGGCTCTCACACAGCAGGAGGGCATCGTGCCAGCGCAGCGGCTTCTGCAGCAGCCGGAAGGTGCCATTGAGGTAGGAGAGATCGGCGCCCGAAGTGGGGGGCAGCGCTGTTAGGGATGGGCTCAGGGAGAGGTCTACAGGGAAGGGGACAGGGCTCAGGCCAGGCTCTGCCTCCCTCACCCCATTCCCAGGCACGAGGCCAGGGGAAGGCCAGACAGCAGGCAAAGACCAGGCCTTCACCAGGCTCGGCGCTAGGCCCAGACCAACACTTGGTAGTGTCAGCCCTGTTATTATTAATAATATGTGTTTGCTAACAAATGGACAGGGAGGCAAGGGCCTTGACCTCCTCCTACCCAAGGAACCCGGGGCAGAGGCCATGTATGCATGGAGCTGGAGGTGCCTTGGACCCGGAATCTCAGGGTCCTTGATGCCACTTGTGCCAGCACTTACTTCATGTAGCCCAGCATCTAGCTCTCTTCCCATGAGCCCTCCATACCATACCCCCAGACCTTCCTCCTGAGACCCGTGGGTGCTATACTGCCTTTCCATGTTATTGGCACCTTGCCTTTCTTCCCATCGGCTTCCCAAGCAGATACACAACTCGGGGGGTGACAAGACCCCCGCTCTGCCAGGGACCATGTTTCCTTCCTCCCGGTATGGCCCTAGCATCAAGCCCAGTGCCAGGGCCCTGATGGGGTTTCCCAGGTGGCCGGTGACACGCACCTGTGCCCTTCTGGCAGATGAAGCCATGCGTCTCCTCTGTACAGCTCCGATCGTCCCAGCGGCCAGTGAAGTGGGCTGAGGGGCTGTGCAGCATCACCACACAGCTGGTCTGGGGGGAGGGAGCTGCTCAGGGGAGCCCCAGCAGCTGCCCCCTGTGCCACTGGCCCCAAATGGTTGCAACATGAGCAGAGGCTGGAAAAAGGGAGACCCTGGGGCAAGGGGAGACACTGGGGCAAAGGCAGTCCCACAGGCTCAAGGCAGCGGGGTGTGGAGGGGAACAGGGAGGGTATCCTCACCGGTTTGTTGCCACTGGGAGCAGGGCCAGGGCCAGAGGGCTCCCCAGGTGCCCAGTTGGCATACAGCACAGGCTCCCGATCCACCCACTGGAAATCCCTTTGCGAGGCGTGGAGGCCAATCCAAAGGTCCAAGGTTGCATTGGGCAGGGTGGCTGTAATGAATGCTACAGTCCCAGGAAGAGAGTTGTGAGTGACTCTGCTATAGCTACTCGGAGGGACAGTGTCAGAGGATACTGGGGCCTCCCTATGAACTGGCCTTACCTTGCTCTAAGGAGGTTGCAACGGTGACCAGCTGAGCCTCTTGCTGTTCACAGGAGAACTGTGCCTCTGACCACTTCACCTGGCTCTGGGGGTCCCGGCCCTCGATCTTGAAACACTGTGGGGCAGAGGTTGGGGTGTAACAGCCAGCCCCACCTCCCCATCCGCAAATGCAGAAAGGCCGCTGCCCACCCTGCAGCAGCAGGTCCGGGGGGCGCTTTGAGGGCTGGAAGAGAACAGTAGCTGAGAACCAGGACAGCTGGGTCTCCCTGGGGCAGCGTCCAGCACCCTCCCAACTTGGGTCTGCAGTTCACACACACACCTGCCCACATCCAGGGGATTTTTAAATGCGAGGATCTCTCTGGGCCACCAAAGGCTATGATAACAGCGCCTGGGCCATGTACTGGGAAGATGGGGACAAGGATCTGTCCTGCTTTCTGCTAAACACCTTTCTGAGTGCTGTCTGACATCCATTATCTTGACCTTTGAACTCACATGATCATCTCATGGACACTTCATCTCTATTTTTCAATGATCTATTAGCAACAGCTTCTAACTTTGTAATTTTACATTTCTCTTTTTCCACTTTCATTACCTCCATAAGGTTTAAAAAAAATAAAAATAAAAATAACAACCTAGGTAGGAAATCTCTCATTATGTGAAGATGCTTTCTTAGAAAATGAATGCTATCTGATGATTGTCCGCTCAGAGGCAGGGTGATGGGAAATAAAGGGTGTAGGGAAGCTTTGGAGTCCTAAAGAGACAGTGGGGTTCAAGTAAGGGGGAGATGACAGATTCCGGCTCTGACAACCTTTCTGGCCTCAACTTACTCTTCTGTAAAGTGGAAATACAAAGTCTGTCTTTGGGGGTTATTTTAAGGAAGAAAGGTAACAGTATCTGACACAGTAGGTGCTTAACCAGTGAGAGCTCTATTAATAATTAGCTCCAGGCCAGACGTGGAGGTTCACGTCTGTAATCCCGGCACTTTGGAAGGCCGAGATGGGCAGATCGCCTGAGTTCAGGAGTTCGAGACCAGCCTGACCAATATGGTGAAACCCCATCTCTAAAAAATAATAGTAATAATAATAATAATTAGCTCCAGCACCACCCTTACTGATGCAGATGGTAGATTTGGGGTAGAAAATTGTAAGCCCAGAAATAATGCAGAATTTTGGAGGGTCTGTCACAAAGTTCAAGGATTTGGTTTCACAGAGTAGTTTCAGAGCCATGCTGAGGCCCAACTGAAATAACAGATAGAATTCATCATAAACTTAGAAGCAGCAAGGTCACACCAGTACCAGCAAGAAGTGACAGCTAAAGGGAGAGGATGTTCAGCTCAGTCCCCCCGACACTCAGGGCGTCCCTGCCACATGCAAGTGTATTAAGGTGCTAATGGCCCTGCCCTGCAGGAGCTTCAAGCTAGTGGAACAGGCTGTCCCACAAACCAGGGGTCCCCAGCCTGTCAGGAGGTGAGCGGCGGGGCAAGGGAGCATTACCACCTGAGCTCTGCCTCCTGTCAGATCAGCAGGGGTGTTAGATTCTTTCATTTTTATACATTTCGCCTATTTTTATTTTATTTTTTTGAGATGAAGTCTCACTTTGTTGCCCAGGCTGGAATGCAGTGGCGCAGTCTTAGCTCACTGCAACCTCTGCCTCCGGGGTTCAAGCTATTCTCCTGCCTCAGCGTCCTGAGTAGCTGGGATTATAGAAGTAAGCCACCACGCCTGGCTAATTTTTGTATTTTCAGTAAAAACGGGGTTTCACCACATTGGTCAGACTGGTTTCAAACTGCTGACCTCAGGTGATCTGCCCACCTTGGCCTCCCAAAGTACTGGGATTACAGGCGTGAACCACCTCACCCAGCCAAGATTCTCGTAGGAGTGCGAATCCTACTGTGAACTGCACGTGCGAGGGATCTAGGCTGCGTGCTCCTTATGAGAATCTAATGCCTGATGATCAGAGTTTCATCCCAAAACCATCCCTCCCCTCCCCCAGTACGTGGAAAAACTGTCTTCCAAGAAACCAGTCCCTGGTGACAAAAAGGTTGGGGACTGCTGCCATAATAAATGCTTTACCTACATCCAAATGCTATAGGGACACAAAGAAGGGCACAGACCTAGTAAAGTAAGATGTCTGAGGCTGGGAGTGAAGGAGTGGACCCCTAGCATACTTCAAGAGCATTCCACAGGCCAGGCACAGTGGCGCACACCTGTAATCCCTGCACTTTGGAAGGCCAAGGCAGGATGATCGCTTGAGCCCAGAATTTCAAAACCAGCCTGGGCCACATGGCAAAAATCCCATCCCTACAAAAAAATAGAAAAATTAGCTGGGCATGGTGGCATGAGCCTGTAGTCCCAGCTACTCAGGAGGCTGAGGCAGGAGGATCGCTTGAGTCCAGGCGGTCAAGGCAGCAGTAAGCCATGATCGCACCACTGCACTCCAGCCTGGACGACAGAGCAACACCGTCTCAAAAACAAAAACAGAGCTTTCCACAGGGCAGGAGAGTAGCTGGTATCTTGACAATGATGCATTAAGAAAGGGACATATTACGTATATAAAATATATTCTGTTTAAAAAGTGGGTGGGAGCCGGGCGCCGTGGCTCACGCCTGTAATCCTAGCACTTTGGGGGGCTGAGGTGGGTGGATCACCTGAGGTCAGGAGTTCAAGACCAGCCTGGCCATCATGGTGAAACCCCATCTTTAAAAAAAAAAAGTGGGTGGAAAAAGAACAAGTTTTTGGAAAAACTTAATAACATGAGAGATGTTCAAAATATGATACAGAGGAAGAAGTGGGTAGGAAATTAATTCCATGGAAAAAGGCAGGAGGGAGAATAACAAATATTAACAGCTGTGATCTCTGGGGAGTGTTGAGTTTTAGTTTCTCTTCTGTATTTTCCAAAGTTTAAATAATACACATGCCTTAATTTTTTAAGGTAGAAGAGGTGTTTTTTCTTTTTTTTTTTTTTTGAGACAGATTCTCACTCTCTTGCCCAGGCTGGAGTGCAATGGTGCAATCTCAGCTCACTGCAACCTCCACCTCCCAGGTTCAAGCGGTTCTCCCACCTCAGCTTTCCAAGTAGCCGGGATTACAGGCATGCGCCACCACACCTGGCTAGTTTTGTATTTTTAGTAGAGATGGGGTTTCTCCATGTTGGTCAGGCTGGTCTCAAACTCCTAACCTCAGGTGATCCGCCTGACTTGGCCTCCCAAAGTGCTGGGATTACAGGCATGAGTCACTGCACCTGGCCAAAAAAAAAGTTTTAAACTTAAAAGTATTTAAAAATCTTTAGCTAATATTTTATATTGTTTTGTTCTTATACACATTTTACTATATATAATCAGTCATATTAATATGGAAGTAGATTTTACTTCCACACACCTATTATATATAAAGTTAAATGTACACACATATAGTTTGTTTATGTAAGCTCGATATTTTGTTTTACTAATAAGAGTTCATTATCAAAATCTTTGGCAATCAGGCCAGGCATGGTGGCTCACGTCTGTATCCCAGCACTTTGGGAGGCCGAGGCGGGTGGATCACCTGAGTTCAGGGGCTCAAGACCAGCCTGGCCAACATGGTGAAACTCCATCACTACTAAAAATACAAAAATCAGCCAGGCATGATGGCACGTTCCTGTAGTCCCAGCTATTCAGGAGGCTGAAGCAGGAGAATCACTTGAACCCAGGAGGCACAGGTTGCAGTGAGTCAAGATTGCGACATTGCACTCCAGCCTGGGTGACAAGAGCAAAACTCCAATTTAAAAAAAAAAAATCTTTGGCAATCACTGATCTAGAAAACTCACCAAAGTATTTGGACAACCTTGCTTCCTGGCAGATTGGAAGGTGCTATTACACTGAGTTGTTTTCCAAGGAGTCTGGCCCTGGTACTAGGGCCAAATAAAAGAGAAGTTGGTGGGTACAGGCAAGAGGTCATGACTTTGGTGCTGCCAAAAGGCCAGGACTCCTGAGACTCAGCTTTCCCCTTTTCATATCCTCTCCCTGGACTTCCTCAGGTGTCCCCTCCCCACCTCCTACCTTGTTGAGGAACTGGAGCCAGCCAGAGGAGCAGCCCCCCTCGAATGTAGCTGGCAGGTCTGAGTACTGCGTTTCTTTGGAGACGTTGCTGCGCTTGCAGACGTAGGGTAAGGATGTCAGGCACCTCTGGTCCCCCCAGTCCTCTGTGGAAAAGGGAGGGGAGGGCAGTCAACCCCAGGGCAGAGCAGGGCAGGGCATGGCTGGCAGCACACTCAGCCTCAAGCCCTGAGAGGAGGTTGGGCAGAGGCTCCGTGCCTGTGTCCAGGTCCGAACTCAAGTCCTCTGTGGCTTCAGAACTATGGAGACAGGCCCACCCCTCTCTGGGTCTAGCCTTTCTTGGGTTGTGGGAACAGAGAGAATGAGAAGAGGCTGATGACTTCTGCCCAGGCTCACCCAACATCCACCCTCTGCACAGCTGACTGCACCCTCTGCCCCCACCTTGCCCTCACCTCGGCTGGCTGTCATGTACACACACTTCTTGTCCTTGCCGACAGGCCGAGGTTTGCCTGGTGCCCAGGAGATGAAGTTTATAACGGAACCATCTGTCCATCTGCAATGGCATGGAGCAGAGGTAACTCCAGCACCAGCCCAGGGCTGGGCCTCCACTGGATGCAGCAACGAAAGCCGCAGGAATGGGGGCAGGGAAGGGCCCAGGTTCTGGGGTTTAGTGGCTGCAGGCTGAGGAGTGGGGCTACTGAGCTCACTGCAGTCATTGACCCAAGGACCTGGTGCTTCCAGATAAGGCCCCAGCTGTCCCTGGGCACTTGCTGCTCTAGAAAAGACGCCTGAGGACTCCAGGGCAGGAAGTCCAAGGGCAAAGACAAGCTCAAATTCTCATCTGATTCCCAGGTGCTCCTGGTCCTTCCTGCCTCAAGCCCCCCAGTGCACGGTAAGTAGGCACCAAATACCAAATACAAAGAGGCCCCTCAGATCATCATCTGTTCTGCCCACATCCCCAGAGAGCCTTATTCATGATGAATGACCCCAGACATAACAGGAGCTGCCGTTATTTAGTAACTAACGTGCTGGATGCTGCATAAGGACTTCACATATGTTATTTCTAATCCTCACAACGATCCTGCCAGGTAGGCCTCATATTCCCATTTTCAGATGAGAAAACCAAGGCCCAGAAAGGTTAAGTCGCCTGCTCAAGGCCACATAGCCAGCAAGTGGCAGGGCTGGATTCAAATGCAAGTCTGTGCTCTGTGTGTGTGTGGACAGTCAGCCCCCTTCCACATCTGCTGCCTGCCTGGGTTCCTACCTGAAGCGCCCATCGATCTCAGAAGTGTACAGGCCGATCCACCAGTGCTGCTCTTGGGCCCGGGAGAACTGGAGAAGCCAGGCGGGCAGGTGTGGGTAGGCAGCCCCCTGCCCGCATCCCGACCTGCCCTCCCCCAGCCTGCAGCCCCCTGCTCCATACGATGCCCACCTTCTGCATGTTGTGGCTCAGGAAGTCCAGCTCCGCCTGGCTGTGCACGGAGGTCAGCTCGGCCTGGAACCACGTGCAGATGCGCTGCGCCTGTGCCCACGTGGAGTGGTGCTCAAAGAATTTGTACTCAGCCTCCTGGAAGCGCAGCCATTCCTGCTGGCCTGCAGGAGCAGCGTGGGCGTGGGAGCGGCGGCCAGGCCTAGGCTGCACGCCAGACCCCAGAGGCGGGCGCGGGCGCGGCAGGGCCGGGGCAGAGCCAGGCGGCAGCCGGCGAGCCTGCGGGCACACCGGATCCAGACGGGCACCGCGCCAGGAGCCAGGCCCCGGGCTTGCCCCGCCTCTCAGACGGAAGCAAACAGGGCTGCGGCAGCCTCCATCGGAGCCAACCCAGTCCCCCTACTCTTGGCCGGAACTCCTCATCCCCTCCGTTTCATTCAGGCCCGCCGGGCCTTACCCCAGAGTTTAGACCCCTCCAAATGTCCAGGCCGCGATGGGTAGCAGGGTGGGCTGGGGGGAGGGGGCCTCACCTTCAGAGCTGTCGTCGGGCTCCCGCACGTCCGTACCTAGAGGGACAAGGAGAACAAAGATGCTGTGGGGAAAGGAGACCCTCCCTGGGATTCCCGGCCCCGCCACCCTTCACTCCATCCCGCCTTCCCAGCGCCACTCCAGCCAACCTCTGGGGATCTTGCAGATCCAGTCCAGCTGTGTGTCGCACTGCATGGCCACCCACTGCAGGGAGGCCAGGTCCAGCACTGCACAGCCCCGAATGTCGTCGTCGTCGTGCCGGCTCCGGTCGAAATTGTGGTAAGAGAACTGGAGGAGGCAGGTGGAGGAAAGAGAAATGTGAGGTGTGGGGTGCAGGCCGCCCTCGTGACCAGAACAGGTAGACAAGAGGCCTGGCCTGAGCTGGGAACCCCCATCCGGGGCCCGGGTGCCCCTTCTTGGACCTGCTTTCCCGGCTCTGACCCTGGTCCAGCCTCCGAGAAAACCCGCCCACCTCCAGGCCCCGCCCCAGCAGGCCCCGCCCACCAAGCACCCTCCTGCCCCCTCCAGTCCCCCTCACCCCTAAGCCGTCGCTCCAGCGCCAACTCTGACCCCCTCTGGGATCCCGACGGTTCAGGCCGATCCAGAACCAGTGCTGCTCCTGGACCTCAGGTTCTGATTCACTTCAGCACAACCCAAGGGTGGGGACAGAAGAGAGCGGAAGTGAGAGGGGCAGGTACCCAACCACGCCCCCTGTCCCTTGCAGCTGTCACCAGGGCAGCCCCCAGGGCCTGGGACCTCTCCATCTGGGCTTCACATTGACCGGTTCATACACTGGTGAGGCCACTTCGGTAAAGCTCTCTCCCCAGACAGAGCTGGGGAGAGCTGGACTACACATCCACTCAAGGGGCGGTGGTCCTTCCCCTTTGCTTGGCTTCCTTTTGGGTGGGGGTGCCCTGGCCAGCAAGATTCTGCAGGTTTTTACTTTACAGAGTTTAGGAAGTCCAAATGAGTATGCAGCAGGGATCTGCGGCTCTGGAGCTAAATAAACCTGGATTCAAGTATTGGTTCACCCATCGACGAGGGCAAATAACCTCTCTATCAACCCACAAGGGTCAGTAGTTAACACCTTCTCCATAGGGTTGTCGGGAGGTTTGAGTGAGGATTACATGTTTAGCACAGTGCCTGGTACATGGTGAGAAGTGATGATCATGAACTATTGTAATTACAAGTCAAATAATAGTAGTCTTGATGTTTGCTGGGAGGAGAGATCCCTTCAATGAAGCTCTCAAGAAGCCCAGATCTGTCTGAATTTTCCCAGTGCTAGGGGATTCCAGGTGCTGATGCTCAGAGCCCACGACAGAGGTGGTGTCTCAGAGGGATGCCCGTGGGCGAATCCTCACAGCTTCGGTCCTTGTCCTCCTGTCTCTCAGGAAATACTTGATTGAGGAGCATGGGTCATTATGAGATGGCTTAAGGTGAGGGGAAACGCTCGCCAGGACCAGCGTGTAGGAGATCTTGCAGTGGGGGTGGGTACATATGTAAGTTTGTGAGTCTTTTGGGGTGTTCCTGGTGGGATGATGGTGAGCAATACACAGTCTCCTGAGTGCGTGGATCACACCAGCGTGTTCCCCCAAGACGCCAGGGCCACCATGGCTACTTGAGTGGGGACAAGATGGTTCTGGCACCAGTAGCAGGTGCAGGCCTCCCTGGGGTCACCCACACTGTCTTTCCCCACCCCTCATCCAATAAAACCAAGGGTCTGTCAGCCATGCCCGCTCCTACACATGTGCAGGTGCCCTCCTACCATGCCTCAGCCCAGCTTAGTACCCGAAGATCTTGTTGAGCATGTTGGCCACGAAGTGCTCCTCCTCGTAACTGGCCAGGCTCAGCAGCTGGGCCCCCAGCTCCTGGCAGGCCCCTTGGGCCTGGACCCAGCTCTTCTTGTCCTGCAGCCTCTCTGAGCTGAACACCTGCAGGGGCAGAGTCCAGCTGTCTAGGCTGTCCCCACTGGCCCACCCCTCAGGGCCACCTGCTGCTTTTCCCATCGTGGCAGAGGAAGGAGCTGGGACCTCACTGGACAGGGGGCTCAGGCTAGCTAAGGACAATCCTGTTCATCTGGGGATGAGCCTGGGGAGGGGAGCTGGCACAGTCACCTCCTGGAGAGTGCCCCTGAGCCCCATCCCCTGACCAGCAGGGAGATCTGGGCTCTAATCCCAGCAGAGCCACAGCTTCATGTGGGCAAGTCCCTTCTTCTCTCTGGACTTCAGTTTCTGTCCATAATAAAAGACCTGGAACTCTGCCAGTGATCCCCAAACCTAGCAGGGTTCAAAAATAAAGATTACCAGGCTCGATCCAGACCTAATGAATCTAAACCTCCATTGTGACAGCCTAGATTTTATTTTTATCAGGTTCCCCAGGCAATTCTGAAGAATAGCTAGGCTGGCCCTGACATTTGGGAACCTCTGAAATCAATGATCTGTGGTTCCCTCAATTCCTCAACTGATGATTGAGCACCAGACCTCCAGATTCCGTGAACAAGTCTCACCAGAAATCACCTACCTATCTGCAGTCTGGTGTGTCTCTGGATTGTGGCTGGTCCCTCTGGGACCCCCACCCCAGGTAAACTGCCGCTTCGCTCCTGTCCCCTCCTTGCCCCCCACCCTGCCAACAGGCTGCCCTACCTTATAGCAATACCGGAGTTTGGGGTCTGAGGCCCAGCCCTGGGAACAGGAGCCAGTGAGGCTGGGCGTGGGGTCTGGCCCAGGTAGTTCGGGCGTCACTGGAGTGCCCAGGCTCTGCCGGCAGATGTAGCGAGCCCGGAACGAGGTGCAGTTCTTCACCTCCCAGAGCCCCATGGAGCTGCCAGTGGCCAGGGCCACGCAGCCCCCACGGCTATACCCTGAAGAAGAGAGAAGAGAGACCCAGGCTCTGGGAAGGACTCACAGTCCGGTTCTCCCTCACATCCCGGCAGGGCACTAGCATGGCCCTGACACTGGGAACCAGCTTGGCCACCTCTGCAGGGACACGCTCCCTGGGGTTGGGGCCAGGTGGGAGAAAGGGAATGGAGGCAGAGCCCTGGCTCTGGGTTCACTCACGGTGTGGGCTCAGGCAAGCTGCTTAACATCTCGAGCCTGCCTCATCATCTACCTCATCCGGTTATTGAAAGGGTTAGAAAGATAATGAATTTGAAATGGTAATAATAGTATAAGCACTCGCACTGTGCTCAGTATTCTAAACGCTTCTTTTTTTTTTTTTTTTTGAGATGAAGTCTCGCTCTGTAGCCCAGAGCGAGTGCAGTGGCACGATCTCGGCTCACTGTAAACTCCGCCTCCCGGGTCGCAGTTCAAGCAATTCTCCTACCTCAGCCTCCCAAGTAGCTGGGATTACAGGCATAAGCCACCATGCGCAGCTAATTTTTGTATTTTTTTTTTTTTAGTGGAGATGAGGTTTCACTATGTTGGCCGGTCTGGTCTTGAACTCCTGACCTCGTGAATCGCCTGCCTCGGCCTCCCAAAGTGATGGGACTACAGGCGTGAGCCACCGCACCTGGCCTAAATTTCTTTTTTTTAATGAGCCCAGGTAAAGAAGGGATTATTTTTTTCTTTTCTTTTTTCATGAGCCCAGATAGAGAAGTAATCTAAACACTTTACATACATTAACTCTTTACATATATTAGCACTTTATACATATTTAAGACTTACGTCATCCCTATGAGGAAAGGACCATTATCCCCACTGGACAGAAGAGAAAACTGACGCTCAGAGGATGCACAGCTAATAGACGGCAGAGTCAGGATCAGAGCCAGGCAGGTTGGTGCCAGAGCTCATGCTCATAGCCACTACACCACACTGCACCAATGATCCATTTATGGGGAAGCCCTGGGGCTTGGTGCCAGCAGGGCCAGTCCACCCCGGCCTCCTTCCTAGCTTCACCAAGTCAAAGAAGGGGCTCACCAGGCTGGTCCCGGTTCCAGTGGGTGTACATCACTTCATCCCCACTCAGCCAGCGGAAAGAGCCGGTTCTGTTGAGGTCCTGCAAGGCGGTCCAGAAGTACTCGCCATCCCAGGTGTACATGAGGCTGCTGACGAAGGCCTGCTCAAACCTTCAGGAGATGGGCTGGTCAGGGCAGGGATCTCCCCTCATCCCAATCCCCGGGCCACAGGCCAGATGCCCTGCCCTGGGAGCTCGGGTACTCCACCCAGCCAGTAACTTGCTCAAGAAAGCGACGACCCCTGGGAGCCTTGCAGCTGATTTATGGAACCCCTCAGCTCCCCCTTCTACTCTCTGTGCCCCTTGCCTTGCTTAGAAGAAAGTAGAGAAAATCAGACACAGCCAATGCCTGTCTTTTTTTGAGACGGAGTCTCACTCTGTTGCCCAGGGTGGAGTGCAATGGCACGATTTCAGCTCACCACAACCTCTGCCTCCCTGGTTCAAGCAATTCTCCTGCCCTGGCCTCCTGAATAGCTGGGACTACAGGCTCAAGCCACCATGCCCGCCAAATTTTTGTATTTTTAGTAGAGACGGGGTTTCACTATGTTGGTCAAGCTGGTCTCGAACTCTTGACCTTGTGATCTGACCACCGTGGCCTCCCAAAGTGCTGGGATTACAGGTGTGAGCCATCATGCCTGGCTGGCCTGTCTTTCTTAGGTATCCAGCCCACACCTGTGCCTGCCCGGGCCCCGCCCAGGCCCCACCCTACATACTGGGGTCACTTAACAAGTGAGAGTCATTCTTCTAACAAGATTTTAAAATGCCCTGGAGCCCGCTGAGGTTCAAAGGACTCCAGGTCCCTCTAGGCATGATGGCAGGATGCTTCCCTATTAGGCCCACACATGGGCAAGGGCTGGTCAGGATACCCGCCCCTCCTGTACCTGTTGGTGATGGTGACCAGCTGAGAGCCATGGTCAGTGCACAGGCGCCGGGCCTCACTGTAGGTCACTTGGTCCTCTCCCAGCCAGTAGCAGGATGGGCTGTGCCACGTCCAACCCTGGCTCAGGAGTGGACAGAAGAGGGGTGTCTGTAGGGAGGACGACTCTCCACCCTCACCCATAAATCCTGCAGCGGGAGATGCCAGCAGGGACATCACTGAACGTGCTCAGGACGGAGGGGACTGGGTTGAGTCCTGTGCTGTGTTTTGCACCTCGTCTCTCCACACTCGCCCTCCCCACCATCACCCATAGCTGTGGAAGCAGGGGTGGAGGCCCAGCCCCAGCATGGCTGATCGGAAGGCCGCCAGCGACCGGCCAGTGACCTGGCCTGGGAAGATGAATAGCCCTTCAGGCTCCTCTCTTGAGCATTGAAACCAAGAGACACAGTGGGGAAATTACTGTTGGCTGGGAAACCACAGCTAAAAGCTGGGGAGAGCTGCCAAGATGGAAAAGGGATGGGCAGTCCTCAGGGACCTGTCAAAGCCAGAGTTGGCGCAGGACACTCCTGGTCCAGGGGTGACAGGAGGGGCTCAGAGACGAGACCTGGCAGGAGAGGCTGGCAGGAGCCAGGGCAGAAGGGAAGCAGATATGATATGCATGGTGGGCGCCCCATCTGCCAGGAGGGGCTGTGCTAAGACCCCTGGTGATCCTGGGCTGTTAACCATGGACCCTCAACACTCCACACACATTCCAGGCTGGCCTTGATGCCAGAGAAGTTGGTAACTCCTCTCTATCCCTCCCTCTACCACCTCCCAGCCAGGACACAGACCCTGGGCCAGGCACTGTCCTTGCCAGTCCCCAGACTCTGCAGCTGGGCTCTGGTGTCCCCTCCACCTCCTCCCGCACTGGACCATGCCTGTTAGCATTCCCTGCTCCTTCTCTGGGAGAGGCTTTCGGGTCCAGGTGGGGTGGGTGGGGTAGGGACTTAATCCAAAGGAAAACAGAGTGAGAAGCCAGCCTGGCTGCGAGGGGCTCCTGGGAGGGGCCAAGGGCCACGCAGTATCTTTTAGGAGCAAGCTCCCTGCATGCATAGCAGCACCTGCACCCCTGCTCTACTCTCTGGAGGAGGGAGAGGGTCTGTCACCCCCTCACGCCCTCAGTCACTCACTCACTCTCCATCACTTACACACCTTTCATCCCTTGACCCCTCTCCCTTCCCTGAACATCCTCTAGAAGCCCCCTGGGGCTGGGATCACAAGGAGGGGGAAGGTGCAGCCCACCCTGAGTGGCCTCACTCCTCCAGGGGAGATAGACCAGCACACACCCCATGTCAGATGGCAGAGGAGGGGGAAGGCAGGATGGCGGGTGTGCAGGGGCCACGCTTCACCTCGGCAGCCGCCACTCAACATGACTAGGCTGGACTCTGAGGGAGCACTTGGGGTAGACCAGCCCCCACCTCCCTGTTCTCTGCTGTCTCGAGAAAGTGGCTTCCCCCATAGGCAGGGGACTCAGGACTGGGCGGCGGACAGGGAGCTCTGCTTCCTCCCAACAGCCCCCACTGGCCCCATCCCATCCAGTATCTCTTGTCCAAGAAAGGAGCAGTTTGGAGAGCTCAGGGAAGGGAGGGAGCAATCCCATTGGAGGCAGCAGGAGTTCATCCACTCAGGGCAGCTCCAGAGACACCCTCACCTTCCGGCAGCCATGGTCCTCCTCGGCGGCCCCCTGGCTCAGCTGGCCTGCCTTCTTGCAGATGGACGGCAAGGACTGGTTACAGGGACTGTCATTCCAGCGGCCTTCCTAGGGACACAGGGTGAGGAAGAATCTCAGCCCCCACTTCCCCATAAATCTCCCAAATCCTTCTTGGAACCCGGTTCCTAGAGCTGGCCCTGTCTCTGACTTGCTGTGTGATTCTGATGCCTCTGTGTCCCAGCTGTGCTGTGGGGAGGGCAGGATGAGCCCATAAGCCTCACAGGGTGGATGAGAGCACAAGCAGTTCACGTGCAAATGCCTTGAAACTTAACAAGCATTGTCTAAATGGGAAAGGCGTCTTGGCCGGGAGCGGTGGTTCACACCTGTAATCCCAGCACTTTGGGAGGCCAAGGCGGGTGAATCACTTGAGCCGAGGAGTTTGAGACTAGCCTGGCCAATATGGTGAAACCCCATCTCTACTAAAAATACAAAAAAATTAGCCGGGCGCTGTAGCACGTGCCTGTAATCCCAGCTACTTGGGAGGCTCAAGCAGGAGAATTGCTTAAACCCAGGAGGCAGAGGTTGCAGTGAGCCAAGATCGTGTCATTGCACACCAGCCTGAGCGACAGAGTGAAACTGTCTCAAGAAAAAAAGAAAGGAAAGGCATCCTTTTAAACTATTGATAGCTCGTTTTATAAACATCAAAACCAAACTGGCTAAGATTCTTAGAGTAACTGATGGCAGGATAGACAGCTGGGATTCATTCCCAAGGCATCTAGCTAGTGCCTGCAGGGCCAGAGTATGCAGAGGCTGCTGTGCCCAGACCAGAATCTCAGCTGACGAGGCTGAGGAGGAATTTAGTCCTCGGCCCCTGCGTCCATCTTCACCCTCCCCAGTATTCACAGGCCCCCAGCCAGGAGTATGTCTGCCTCTAAGCTCCACCCTGAGGGCAGGCATGTTTGTGTATCCCAGCACCCAGAAAAATGCCTGGCACATAGTAGACACTCAATACATAACTGTTTTAAAATTCTTAAATAGCATCCCCTAAGGCAAATGACTGCCACTAGTCCCCAGCACTGTTGGCAGTGTGTGACAGCAGAAAACCCTGCCTATCCCTAGGAAGGGTAGTCTGTCCCTACGGGTTTCTCCTTTTTTTTTTTTTTTTTTTGAGACAGAGTCTGGCTCTGTCACCCAGGCTGGAGTGCAGTGGTGCGATCTCAGCTCACTGCAGCCTCCACTTCCTAGATTCAAGCGATTCTCTTGCCTCAGCCTCTCGAGTAGCTGGGATTACAGGCGTCTGCCACCATGCCTAGCTAATTTTTGTATTTTTAGTAGAGACGGGGTTTCACCATGTTGACTGGTCTGGAACTCCTGACCTAAGTGATCTGCGTGCCTCGGCCTCCCAACATGCTGGGATAATAGAGGTGAGCCCCCACACCCGGCTGGCTTTGACCCTTTTTAAAGGGTCTTTCATCTTTGCTTGAAGCCCTGCATCAATTCCTTCACTTATACCACATCTAAGCCCAAACCATGACAAACTGTCATAACCCCACAATTTTTTGAGAAGACAGGACCCTGGGCTGGGTAGAGCACAGGGGGCGAGGGCTGGCAGACAGCAGCCCTGCTGCAAAGTATGGCACATAATGTGGGTTCGGATGCCACCTTCTGGCAGGAAAGGGCAGCTGGGAGGAGACCAAGAATGCACGAGGTTCTCATGAAACCCTGCCTAAGGTTTTATGAGAATTAACTCCTCTAATCCCCCACCACCCTTTAGTAACTTGCCCGAGGTGACTTGGCTAGTTGGAGTTGGAGGTGGGATTCAAGCCCCTTCAGTGTCTCACGTGGAAGGGAAGGCACTGGTGGGAGGAGGGGGACAGTTGAGAGGTAAGAGGTTCCAGGCAGATGCTGACAGTAACTTGGATATCCTTCAGCTAGGGTGGCATCTGGAGGTTGGGGGTGTATATTGTGACCCTGCGATAGGGAGAGGGAGGTCTCACCGGCCCCCAGATGGTGACACAGTCCTCCAGACTGTCCCGGAAGTTGTTGGGCTCAAAGGGGTGCCAGTGGGTGAAGCTCACAAGGCTCCCGTCAGACCACTCAAAATTCATCTGCAGTTTCAAATCGTTGAGGCCGATCCACAGCTCCTCCACCTCTGGGGGTGCAGCAGGAGAGGAGGGGAGAGAAGACATTGAGAGGTCAGCCTCAGCCACCAGCAGGAAGGAAGGAACATTCTCTGAGGCTCCTGGGCAGGATGGGCGGGGCAGTGGGAGGCTCTGCCCTCCACCCAGACATGTGAGTAGAGAGCTCCTCACCTTGCTTGATCTGCTTGGTGATGAATTCCAGCTCTGCCATGCTGTGGATGCTGACCAGGTCACCACCACCCCGTAGACATGCCTTCTTGGACTCCTGCCAGCTGCGCTTCTCGGCCTGCAGGCGGTAGCAGTGGCCCTGGAAGGGCTGCCAGCTCGGCTCGCACTCCACCTTCACATTGGCCCACCTGTCTGCAGAGACCCACGAGGCCACTGCTCAGAGACTGAGCCGCCCCGTCTGGGCACCAACCCACTGGGTTGATGTCAACACAGGCGAGGCCTCCAAGTCACCTCCTCTCCAAACTCTCCCAGGTCCTTTCCCATCCCCACCACAGGTCTTGGAAATGCTAAAGGATAAAAACCTTACAGGGCTATTGGAGGCCCAGGGGCAGAGACCCAGGTGGTGGTGGCAGATTCCACCCAGGACAGAACAGTCCCTCTGGCTGTGGCTCTCAGAATATGATGGGTGGGCCAGGCGTGGTGGCTCAGGCCTGTAATCCTAGCACTTTAGAAGGCTGAGGCTGGAGGACTGCTTGAGCCCAGGAGTTAAAGAGTAGACTGGGCAACAAAGGGGAGTCCCCATCTCTATAAAAAATAAAACATTAGCCGGGCATGCTGATGCACGCCTGTGGTCCCACTACCCAGGAGGTGAGGTGGGAGGATCACTTGACCCTGGGAGGTCAAGGCTCAGTGAGCCGTGATCACACCACTGCACTCCAGCCTAAGTGACATGCTTGTCTCAGTCAATGTATCAATCAATCAGTCAACAAACAATGGGTAGAGTCAGGACCAACCAGCCCCATGAGCCTCAGTTTCTTCCTCTGTAAATGGGGTTTCCTGCTATGAGATTCAAGCTTGACTCATGGCCACCCTGCCTAGTAAATGGAACCACTGTTATTCTCTCAAATAATGTTTACTGAGCACCCACTCTGTGCAGGTCTGGGCAGCCCAGGAGTGAGAAAACTGGGAAAGGGGGCCTTGAGCCACTCATGGAGCCCAGGCAGGCCCACCAGAATCTGAGCTCATGATGGGTGGGCAGCCGAGAACATTAGGAAGTGCTCAAAGTCACTTCAGATCGGCCCCATCCCCCGGCTGGGACTCCTCCTCTCACTCCTTCCCGGCTCCTGACTCCTATCCCAGAGCTGAGAAATCGACCAGTCCCAAGCCCTGCCTTGCCCCAACTTCCGTGTATTTCAGGTTCATCTTCTAGAGGTTGGGGTCCGAGGGCAGCTGAGGCAAACAAGCCCTCACTTGGTCTTGGCAAGAGAAAACAGGACTTCACCAAACCACCCACAGTGTCGGGCTCGGGCAGGATTCTGCCTAGCCAGGCAGGAAAGCGCGCGCCCACTAGAAGCACGGCCTCAGACTGAGATTCCAGCGGTCCAGCCACACCTGCTCCAGGAGACCCGGCAAAGCTGGGCGGGCTGCGAACCCGATCGGGCTCGCTCTCTGGCTCAGGGCTGTCAATCATCTCTTGTTGGCCAATGAGCTAAGACCTGAGGCTGCCGCCCCAGACAAGCGAATTTTAGCGGCTGCTGAGACCCGAGGGACCTCAGGGACAGGAAGGCAGCTTGGGGAATGTGGATGCTCTGGGGACATGACGGCGCCTGCCTTCGAAATGACAGGACTTAAGTGATGAGACTGGGAAAGCAGAACTTGCCTAGAATATGCCTCGTGCAGAGAGGTATGGGCTGGGGAGAGGGGAGGAAATCCGGGGCCTTAGGCCTGTCTGCAGGTCCAGGTCGGGGGAGACACAGAGAAGAGAGGACTTGATGAGGAGCCACAGATGGGCTAGGCATGCCCACACCCTGGCCCTCGCAGTTGGCCCCTTCCTTCAGAAAGCTGCCTCTGGGAAGACCGGACTGGGAGCCCAGGCTCCCTCCAGCTAGAGGCGGGGGTGCCCTAGATCTGGCTGCTGACGTTTCAAGCTTCTGTTCCTGACCCGTTAGGGAGTGGGAGAGAAAGCAGTGATCAACATTCCTGAATCAGGCCGGCGCCGTGGCTCATTCCTGTAATCCCAGCACTTTGGGAGGCAGAGGCGGGTGGATCACTTGAAGACAGGAGTTTGAGACCAGCCTGGGCAACATGGTGAAACCCCATCTCAAAAATTAGCCAGGAGGTAGTGGTGCCCGCTTGTAATCCCAGCTACTCAGGAGGCTGAGGCATGAGAATCACTTGAGCCTAGGAGGCGGAGGGTGTGGTGCGCTGAGACCATGCCATTGCACTCCAGCCTGAGAGACAGAGTGACACCATGTCTCAAAACACACACACACACACACACACACACACAAAACAATCCTGAATCGATCACTGGGGCAAGACTTTCATGGTCAGGAGCAGAAGTTTTGCTCTGTACACTCCTTACTGTCTATGGTTAGTGGATTTTTTTTCTTTTTTTGGTGTTGCCATGTTTTCTTTGTAAAAGTCTCCTCACCACCCCACGGCTTCCTGGGCAACTGTGCAGCCCCTCCAACCTACACCAGAGTAAACATCCACTGATCTTCAGCCTTCCTTACAACAACCTTGCAAGGGGGGTGGCCTTATTCTCCATTTGCAATAAGGATTCTGCCCCCCAGAGACTAAGCTGCTTGCCCAGGGCCACACAGCAATAAGGGGCAGAGTCCCCAGAGCAGGCCCTGTTTATTGCCCCAATTCCTCCACGAGGCCCCTAAAGCTGTCTCTATGATCACAAATGAGAACCAGACACTCCCTGGCTTAAACACCTGCAAAGGCTCCCCACAGCCTCCTTGGCTGGACCCAAACTTGGCCCAGCAGCCAAGACCCTGCAGAGACTGGCTGCAACCTGTCTTTCCTTCACTATGCCCTTTAAGCCAGGACTTCCCATCTATACCTGCATATGAATCATCTGGGTATCTTGTTAACTGTAGGTTCTGATTCAATTACTCTGGGGCAGGGCCTGACTGTGCATTTCTAACAAGCCCTTGGGGTCGCTGTGTGGCTGGTCAGAGGACCATACCCGATGTGGTTAGAATCTATACTCCATCCAAACTGCAACAGGCACCATCCATTTCTTTTTCTTTTTCTTTTTTTTTTTTTTTTTTTTGGAGGCAGGGTCTCATCTTACTCTGTTGCCCAGGCTGGAGTGCAGTGGTGCAATCACGCGGCTCACTGCAGCCTCAACCTTGCAGGCTCAAGCAGTCTTCCCACCTCCACCTCCCTGGTAGTCAGGCGTGCATCACCACACCCAGCTAATTTTTAAAAAATACTTTTCAGAGACAAGGTCTTGCTATGTTGCCCAGGCTGGTCTACAAACTACTGAGCTCAAGCAATCCTCCTGCCTTGGCCTCCCAAAGTGTTAGGATTATAGGTGTGAGCCACGGTGCCCGGCGGTCACTCACCATCCCTTAAAGCTGCAATGTATTTCTAGGCCTCCACACCTTTGCATATGCTGTTCCCTCTGCCAGGAATGCTCTTCCCCCACACCTCTTTCTATCTTTTAAACTTACACTCAATTTGAAAGGCCCAAATCAAATGTTATTTCCATAAACCCCTCCTTAGCTCTCAGAAGCTAAATCAGTTTCTTCTCTACGCTCTTCTAACACTTATGGTTATTTCTATAATCACTCGTGACCTGGGATAGTGTAACTGTGCATTGAGGTGTCTGTCACCTCAGCAGAATGTGGTCTCTACAAGGGAACAGTGGGTATTGCCAGCATTTAACACAGATCTCAGCACATGTTCCCCAAATGAAAGAATGGCATATTCCAATTTGCTCCGACTTTAACTGAACAATGAAATAAGAGTCAGAGGGTAAGAGTCCCCTTGTGCTGTGGCAGTAACCGGAGGAGAGGCTGGGCCTGCCACAGCGTGGCTGTGGCCGTGGCCCCGAGGAGCCCCTCCCCACCCTGCAGCACAGTCCCTGGCTCACCTGGAGGGGTGGGCTCAGCCGTGGCGTTGGGCTTCTTCTTGCACACGTAGGGCAGCGCGGTGCTGCAGTCGCGGTTCTGCCACCCGCCCGAGGACTCCGTACGGATCACTCCACAGTTCTCCTCGCTGGGGTTGTCTGGCTGGTCTGTGGGGGGCGCAGGGCGCCAGCACCCCCGGAGAGAGAAGCTCACGCCGTGGCTCCTGGGGCCCTGCTGGGAACCTCCTGCCTCCCTCTGCTCCCTCGGAAGCCTGAACCGGTCCGGGAAGCCTGGTTCTCAGCTCCAGCTCCACCCCAGACCACGGGGTCCTCCCTGCTTTCTAACCTGGTCGCACATCGCCCTGAACCCTCAACCTAGAAAGCAGTACCAGCCCCGCCCCGGCCTCCCCGGCCAGGCTGCTGGGTGCGCTGGTGCCCGCTGCCCACAGGAGTGGCTGAAGAGAGGAGTGAGGGTGGCACCCAGTCCACACACCAAGACCTGCAGCGTGGGGCGGCGCTGCCTGGCATGGGCTGGGGGGGCAGTCCCGCAGTCTGCGCTTCCCCCACCCACACTGCTTCTCTGCAGAAGGACACGAGGAGAGGAGTCCGTGGGAGGCCAAGAGCCTGTGGGGTCCCTAGGCTGCCCTGCGCCCCCAACCTCGGTCCTCACCACTCTCCCAGTTGAGGTACTTGAGGGGCGAGTTGTCCGACCACTGCCAGCCTCCACTGGTGTCCAAGTCATTCAGGCCGATCCACAGGGTGGAGCTGTACCCAGTGAGGAGGCCTGACAGCAAGAGGGGGAAGATGAGCAGGGGGCCCCCAGCCCCAGTCTCCCGCCCTCCCCATCACCCTGTCCCCAACTCCCAAGCGGAAAGGGCCAGGCCCTCCCGAGGCGCGCGCAGGCGTCAGCCCGGCTCACCGTTGATGTAGGTCTGCTCGTGGATCTCCGTGATGCTCAGCAGATCCGCGCCCTGCTGCTCGCAGCTGGCCCAGGCCTCCCTCCACGACAGCGTGGACTGGAAGTTAAACTGGTAGCAGCTGTCGGTCAGCTGGTCCTTGTCCCAGAACGTCTCACAGTCGTTACCTGCCACCACGACAGCCCTCTCCTTCAGGCCCCCTCAGGGGTCCCTCGGGAGTGCAGACCCTCCCCCTAACAGGCTGCTCTAGGCAGGGGAGGGGGCAGTGTCTCACCCTGGGCCAGCCTCCCTCCAGGAACCCCCTCTCCCCGCGTCCCCCAGCTCCGCCCACTCTCACTCTTGATAGGGCAGAAGCCCCAGCGCTCGTCTTTGCCGTAGTCCTGGGTGGTGGCACACCACAGGTGCCCATCCTCGCGGCCCGTGCTGGTGCAGCCGTGGAACCACTGGTTGTCATATTTGAAGGGGATGGTGCATGGCTTTCCGTGGGAGTTGCCCTGGATGGTGTAGACCTCTGCAGTGGGGGAGAGAAGCCAGGCCCTCAGCACCTGGACACCAGAGGCTGCCCGGCCCCTCTACCGTCCGGAGAAATCCCCTAAAACCCAAGGAGCTGGGTGTGCACAGGGGTCAGAAGGTGGGAGAGGTGATGGCACCCCACAGTGGCTTGACGGCTCCTTCTGCTCTTGGGTCAGCCCAGGAGCCAGGGAGAGGTCTTGAGGCACACCTCATAGGGCTGGGAAGGGGCTCCCCCAGTACCCCTAATGCCCATCCAAACTCCAACTGGGCAAGGGGGCCTCCAAGTCATCCACAGATGGCTGAGCCCGATGGAATCTCTGCTCAGCTACCCAGCCCATGGGTTCTGTGTCCCCACAAAGTTCTGTCTTGGAACTCAGGGGGTCTCCCAGGAAAGGCCCCCCAGGATGGGACTGCCCAACACAAGAGCCCAGCCCCCCACCGGGTGACTCTGGCCCTCATTCACCACGTGTAAGATCGGGATTAAGACACCATGGGGGGCTACAATAGGGTTTCACCTGGAGTGGGCTTAGGGGAAGGGAGTTTTCATTTAATTTTCTACTATTTGTACTTTGCAACTTTTACAAAAGTAAATTAAATGCTTTTAATTTTTTTTTTCTTTTCTAGATGGAGTCTTGCTCTGTCACCCAGGCTGCAGTGCAATGGCATGATCTCGGCTCACTGCAACCTCTGCCTCCCAGGTTCAAGCGTTTCTCCTGCCTCAGCCTTCCAAGTAGCTGGGACTAAGGGCATGCACCACTATGCCTGGCTAATTTTTGTATTTTAGTAGAAAAAATTCTCCATTTTGGCCAGGCTGGTCTCGAACTCCCGACTTCAAGTGATCAACCCACCTTGGCCCTCAAAGTGCTGAGATTACAGGCATGAGCCACCGCACCTGGCCTGAAGTTACTTTTCTTTCGTTGTTTTTGTTTTTGTTTTTTTGAGACGAAGTCTCACTCTGTTGCCCAGGCTAGAGTGCAGTGGCACGATCTTGGCTCACCGCAACTTTCCCCTCCCAGGTCCAAGTGATTCTCCTGCCTCAGTCTCCTGAGTAGCTGGGACCACAGGTGCGTGCCACCATGCCCAGCTAATTTTTTGCATTTTTATTAGAGGCAGAGTTTCATGGTGTTAGCCAGGATGGTCTCGATGTCCTGACCTTGTGATCTGCCCGCCTCAGGCTCCCAAAGTGGTGGGATTACAGGCGTAAGCCACCGCACCCGGCCCCCTACTTTTCTTAATTATTAAAAAATACTTCCTATTATAATTAAAGATGTGACTGCCAAGGGTCCACAGGGGCCATAGGCCTTGTCACCGGGAATCTGTCCTTCACGGCTCCAGTTCCCTGGACACTGGGGACCCCACCCTCCCACCTGCAAGCAGCCCCTCACCATGGTAGGGCAGAGCACACAGATCCTCCTCGCTGCCATAGATGTGCCACTGGCTGCTGCGGGTCTGGTCCCCACGCTCAAGGGCGCCAGGCTTGGATATGTTGATGCGGCCCCCCAGGAGTAAGGACAGCTGGTCACCCAGGGTACGACAATGCCAGCGAAGGTTCAGTGCCTCCCGGTCACACTCGTACATGCCCAAAGAGGCCGTGGTGTTGGTGCCTGGCCAGCCTGTGCCCAGGCACTGCATGGTACCCAGGTTGAAGAGCCGGTTTCGGGAGACCCACTTCCAGCGCTGGGCAGGGTGACTGGTATTGCAAGCTGGGGTGACTCTGACCTGCCCACCCTGGGCCTCCAGGCAGCCCTGCAGTCCATGGCTGAAGATGAGGAAGACGTTGGGTTCTGGAAGGGAAGGCAGGACACGAGGTGTCACAAGGGCTCTCCTGACTGGCCCTTGGTGATCGGTGTAGCTTACAGGCACCGACTAAGTGCCCGGCGCAGGGTGGTGAGGCTTCACTCACATGTTAAATCACTCAGTCCTCACTACCAACCCTCTGAGGTGGAAATGTGGGGCACTGCTATGCCCCTGTGCCCAGTTGAGGCAGAGGCCTGTAGGGCCACCTCTGTTCTAGCCCCTGTTCACCTGGAGAGAGGACTCAGCCCTCTGTACCACCCTCAAAGGCAAACCCACCTCCACCTGGCATGTCATGGACTGTATACTTCTCTGAAGATTTTATGAGGAGCAGTGAAGGCGTTTATATACCACACACCACATTGCAACCTCGATTTCAATCCCTATTACATGGCATGGTTTTCCTGCCAAAGTTCTTTGGAGGCATTTTGTCTCTCCCTTCCCCCTGCCCCTTGCACTGGTTCCATCCTTTCCTCCTTCTAGAATCTTCCCAAACCACTCACCCCACCCTTGAGCTATTTCATGCCTTAATTTTTAGGGAGCAATGTAGCTCTTTGGCTTCCTCAACCTTTCCCCTTTCCACCCATCTCCTCGATGAGCAGGCGCCCTCTACAGAAGATATTGGGGAAATCCAACCCTTCCCCTCACAGCACACCCACCTTACCGAGTAAGAAATGAGGCTTCAATGCACAGAGACAGAAAGTAGATTAGTGGTTGCCTGAGGGTGATGAGGATGGGGGGTGGCTGCTAAAGGGCACAGTGCTTCTTTTGAGGGGATGATGAAAATGCTGTAAAATTAGACTGTCATGAGAGTTGCACATCTCTGAATAAACTAAATCCCAATTAAATATACCTGTTTTTTTAGATGGAGTCTCCCTCTGTCATCAGGCTGGAGTACAGTGGCACAATCTCAGCTCACTACAACCTCCACCTCCCGGGTTCAAGCGATTCTCTGCCTCAGCCTCCCAAGTAGCTGGGATTACAGGCGCCCACCATCACGCCCAGCTAATTTTTGTATTTTCAGTAGAGACTGGATCTTGGCCAGGCTGGTCTCAAACTCCTGACCTTGTGGTCTCCCCGCCTCAGTCTCCCCAACGTGCTTAGATTACAGACAGGCATGAGCTAATGTGCACTGGCCTAAATATACATTTTAAATGGGTAAATGCTATACGCAAGTTATGTTTCAGTGAAGAAAAAGAAAGGAAGGAGCAAGGGAGGGAAGGACGGAGGAAAGAGAAAGAGAATAAAGAAAGGAAGAAAGTAAAGAGGAAGGAGGGAGGAAGGGATGGATGAAAGGAAGTAGGGAAGGAGAGAGGGAGGGAGGAAAGGAAGGTAAGAAAAGACAGACTGAGTCTTAGAGACATGAAATGACCTGCTCCCAATGTCACACAGCCAGTAAGCAAACCCACATATCGGTGACGTCTACATTTTATCACCTTCCCCTTGTTCCCTGGCTGCCACGTACATACACAATACACATACATAGTACATCCAATCTCCAGAGAATTTTGCATCCACTGGCCACTAGCTCCCCAGGATACTTTTCTCATGACCTCAGGTGATCCGCCCGCCTCAGCCTCCCAAAGTGCTAGGATTATAGGCGTGAGCCACCACGCCCAGCTCTTTTTTCTTTATCTTTGAGACGGAGTCTTGCTCTGTCACCCAGCCTGGAGTGCAGTGGTGTGATCTCAGCTCACTGCAACCTCCACCTCCCAGGTTCAAGCAATTCTCCTGCCTCAGCCTCCCAAGTATCTGTGATTACAAGCACACCACACCTGGCTAATTTTTTTGTATTTTTAGTAGAGACAGGGTTTCACCATGTTGGTCGGGGTGGTCCCAAACCCCGGACCTCAGGTGATCCACCCACCTCGGCCTCCCAAAGTGCTGGGATTACAGACATGCACCACCACACCCAGCTAATATTTTGTATTTTTTAGTAGAGACGGGGTTTCACCATGTGGTCAGGGTGGTCTCGAACTCCTGACCTCAGGTGATCCGCCTGCCTTGACCTCCCAAAGTGCTGCGATTACAGGCATGAGCCACCGCGCCCAGCAGCTAGTGTTTCAATTCTAGCTCTGCCACTGAATATGGGACTTGAGCAAAGTGCTTCACCTCTCTATGTATGTTTCCTCATTTTAAGATTCTGGTAAAGATGAAATGAGATAATACATGTAAAGCATTTGGAGCAGGGTCTGGCAGAGTAAGAAGACTATAAATGGTCAGCATTATTATTATTCTGTGTTATAGGTAAAGAAATTGCTGGGCACGGTGGCTCACGCCTGTAATCCTAGCATTTTGGGAGGCCGAGGTGGGTGGATCACCTGAGGTCAGGAGTTCAAGACCAGCTTGGCCATCATACTGAAACCCTATCTTAGGAAAAAAGAAAAAAAAAAAAAAGAAAAGAAATTGGTTGAGGGTGGGGAAGCGATTTGATGACAAGAGTCACAAGGCTGTTAAGGATGGAGCTGCAATGTGGCCTTAGTCTCCTGCGTCCAAATCCTGAGTTCTCTCTTCCCCCATGCTGATCTCACCATCCTACTATAGTCCATTCTCCAAAGACAGTCAGGATAATCTTTTTTTTTTTTTTTTTTTTTGTGAGACAAAGTCCCGTTCTGTCACCCAGCCTGGATTGCAGTGGTGTGATCTGGGCTCACTGCAACCTCTGCCTCCCGGGTTCAAGCAATTCTCCTGTCTCAGCCTCCCAAGTAGCTAAGACTACAGGCACACACTACCACATCCAGCTAATTTTTTTGTATTTTTAGTAGAGTCATGGTGTTTCGCCATGTTGCCCAGGCTGGTCTCGAACTCCTGAGCTCAGGTGATCCGCCTGCCTCAGCCTCCTAAAGTGTTGGGATTACAGGCATGAGCCACTGCACCTGGCCTAGAATAATCTTTAATTTATTTATTTTTCTTCTTTTTTTTTTTTTTTTTTTGTTCTTTTTGTGTTTTGAGAAAATAGAATAATCTTTTTTTTTTAATATAAATTATATCTTGGCAACTTTCATTTAAGAAAATAGAATAATCTTTTAAAGATAAAAATCAGTCCTAGAAAAAATTAAAAAATATTATTGGAGTGTTGAAGGTCATATAAAACAGTGATGTAGGCTGGGCACAGTGGCTCATGCCTGTAATCCCAGCACTTTGGGAGGCTGAGGCAGGCGCACCACCTGAGGTCGGGAGTTGGAGACCAGCCTGACCAACAAGGAGAAACCCCATCTCTACTAAATACAAAATTAGCCGGTTGTAGTGGTGCATGTCTGTAATCCCAGCTACTCGGGAGGCTGAGGAAGGAGAATCACTGGAACCCAGGAGGTGGAAGTTTCGGTAAACTGAGATTGCACCATTGCACTACAGCCCGGGCAACAAGAGTAAAACTCTGTCTCAAAAAAAAAAAAAGAGAAGAAAAAAGAAAAAAAAGAAACAGTGATGAATTCAATGGCATAAGAACTTTTTAAAAAATATACATATTTTTCATGGTGACATATTATGCCATCAGCAAGGTCAAAATTCAAATAAATGACAAAAATGTATGTACCTTATTAGAGGCAAACAGTTAAGTATCCAATATAAAAAGAGCTTCTGGCTTGTCCAAAGGTGGTGAGTTATCTCAACTGGTTGTTCATAGTTAGAGACCAAACTCTTTGCTCTACTCTTTCCTCTCTTCTGATTTTACTAGTCTTAAGAAAAAAAAGAAAAAAGAAAAAAAAAGAACAGCTTTTACCAAAAAAATAGATACATGAATTTTTAGGAAAGTATCAACAACGCAGTAGGAAATGGAGAAGACATATGCACAGAAAGCAAAAAAAGAAAATGTAAGGCCGGTTGCCTTGCCGGGAGCTCGGACGCACCCATTCCTCCCAGCGTCTGGGAATTATGTCTCCACTCCGCAATCAACATGTAACTCCTCCACATAGCCTCCTCAACACCCACCCCAGAAGCAAACTCCGCACCCGACACCTAGCCCACCACTGGAAACTCCCGCCCAAAAATTTTCAAAAAGCCCCGACAAACTTTGCCCAATAGCACTTTCCTGCCCAATAGCACTTTCTTGCCCAATAGCACTTTCTCGTCCAATAGCACTTTCTCGCCTGATAACACTTTCTTGCCTAATAGCACTCCCTTGCCCGATAAGCACTTTGCCCCATCAAGGTCATTTTTTCCTCAAGGCTGCCCGCTCATCAAGAATCCCGCCTGCCCACTAGTAGTAGCCTGCCTCCTCCACGACCTGTGTTCCAATATCCAATCAAGTGCCTCATGCTTTGTCTCCTCAGTTCCCAATTAAATGCCTTCACTCCCTATAAAACCCCTTGCCCTAAAAAGTTAGGCGCGACTTCTCTGGCCCCCTCCCGAACCATAGAACCTCACCCAGGAGCTGAAAAAATCAGATTTTCATTTTCTTATACTGGTCTCAGTTTCCTCATTTTAAACTCGGCAATAACCCTTACAGAAAATGCAATTGCCTCTTAAATATTTGAAATGACAGCCTCGCTCATAGTAAAAAAGGGAAAAAAAAAAACAGAAGACAGGCAAATCTTCCTCCTGCTTGAATTCCTTCAAAGATGATTCATCACTCTTCAAATTAAATTCAACGTCTTACTGTGAGCCACAATTTAACATAATCTGGTCTTGTCTAACGGTCTGATCTCAGACCTTGTTATTCCACCTTGCTCAAGTCCCTTTGACCTCCTTGTTCGTCCTTGAACAAGCCCTGCTCTTTCCTGCCTCTGGGCCTATGCATTATTTCCTCTGCCTGGTATTTCACATTTCAAACAACAAAAAAAGGTAACATCTTTAGAGAGGCCTTCCTGGCCTCCCAGTCTTAAAGTGACCACAGTTACTCTCTATCATATCACTTGATTATAATGCTCTTCACGGCGTTTATTATCTGATTTTTTTCAACATCTGGGTTGTCTGTGAGTCTGCATCTATTGACTGTTTTTTCTTTTGATTATGGGTCATCTTCTCCTGCTGCCTACTGTCTGCTAATTTTTTTTTTTTTAAGAAGGGATTTCACCATGTTGACCAGGCTGGTCTTGAACTCCTGACCTCAGGTGATTCACCCGCCTCGGCCTCCCAAAGTGCTGAGATTATAGGAATGAGCCACAGTGCCTGGCCCCTCTCTGCTAATTTTTATTATATGCTGGACATTGTGGATAATGTCATAAGGAGTCTGGACTTTTTTGTTGTATACTGAACATCAGGGATGATATGTTAAAGGGAATCTGGATTCTTAAAAAAATCTTCCTCTAAAAAACGCTGGGTTTTGTTGTGGCAGGCAGTTAAATTACCAGTGGATTACCTTGCTCCTGTGGAGGTTTGGTTTTAAGCTTTGCTAGGGTGGTGTTGTTTGGGTTTTGCCTTTAGTCTTCAGATGTGGGTCTTAACCTTGGATTTAATGATAAGGTGAGGCCCTTCTGGGGTTTTGAAAGAAAACCGTAGGTGATTACTAAGCCCCTCAAACTTGGTGGAACTTGAATTTTAAACTCTGTTTCCTCAGTACCAGGTAGCAACTGAAACCTCTGACTCCCAGCTGCTGTTTCTTGCTAGGCTGCTTAGAGTCCTGCCCTGCAAATGCACAGTTTAGGAGTCACCATGGATTTAAGGAGAATCTGTAAAAGAAATTTCTTTTTTTTTTGAGACGGAGTCTCGCTCTTGCTACCCAGGCTGGAGTGCAATGGTGTGATCTCGGCTCACCGCAACCTCTGCTTCTCGGGTACAAGTGATCCTCCTGCTTCAGCCTCCCACATAGCTGAGATTACAGGCATGCACTACTACGCCTGGCTAATTTTGTATTTTTAGTAGAGATGGGGTTTCTCCATGTTGGTCAGGCTGGTCTTGAACTCCCGACCTCAGGTGATCCACCCACCTCTGCCTCCCACAGTGCGGGGATTACAGGCGTGAGCCACCGTGCCCAGCCTGTAGAAGGAATTTCTATGGCTCCTTTCTTTCCAAGATTTTCCCTCTCAATGTTAGCCTTTCTAGTGGCCCCAAACTCTAACCAGTAAAACTGCCACTTTCTGTGTGAGCTCCTCAAACCAAGCAGTGTGCTCAGGGAAAAGCTCGTTAAATGTGCCAGGTTTACTTTTTTCTTTCAAGGATTTTTTCCTGTCTTCATCTGTCTGGTTTTAATTACTGTCCAGTGTGTTCAAATCACCATAATCACCATATTTTATATTTTTTCCCTTAGTCTATAAGCATTCTTGGCCAGAGAGTCGGACTGACACAAGCTACTCTGCCACTTCCAGAACCAGAACCTGTTATCTGACATGCTCTTGTTTTCTGTCTTCTGCACCACTGTATCCCCAGCACCTACAACTCTGCCTGACACACAGTAATGCTTAAATACTGAAGGAACAAATGAACACATGCATGAATGAATGAATTTCATGCCAAGATAATAATCACAACCAACCAGCCTATCTTTCTGTTCCTTGTTCCAACAACCAGATTAATTTTCCTAAAATACAGTGCCCACAGCTCCTGTCACTGATGCTTAAAACACCACCACGGGAAGGTAGGTGGGGGCAGGGACCCTGTCCCGCTGTCCTCTGACAGCACTAGGGTGGGATTCCTCTCTGGGCAGGACAAGGCGAGCTTCCTAAAGTACCCCTGGAACAACTGCCACAGCTCATCTCTGGGTCCCCTGCCTTTATCCTGCTCCTTCCCTCCTGCATGAACTGAATGTTTGTGTCAACCTCCAAAAATTCATGTGCTGAATTTTTTTTTTTTTTTTTTTTTTTTGAGACAGTCTTGCTCTGTTGCCCAGGCTGGAGTACAGTGGCGTGATCTCATATCACTGTTGCAAACTTTGCCTCCCAGGTTCAAGCGATTCTCCTGCCTCAGCCTCCAGAGTAGCTGGGACTACAGGCCTGCGCCACCACGCCCCACTAATTTTTGTATTTTTAGTAGAGATGCAGTTTCACCATGTTTGCCAGGCTGGTCTCAAACTCCTGACCTCAGGTTATCTGCCCACCTCCACCTCCCAAAGTGCTGGGATTACAGGTGTGAGCCACCAGAGCAGGACTGTGTTGAAATTTTAACCCCCCAAGGTGATGGCATTAGCATGTGAGGCCTTTAGGAGGTACTTAGGTCATTAGGGAAGAGCTTTCTGAATAAGATGAGTGTCCTAATAAAAGATGCCCCAAAGAGACCTTCCCTATTCCACCATGTGGGAGTAACAGTGAAAAGACAGCTGTCCACAAGAAATGGGCCTCACCAGACCCTGAACCTGCAGAGATCTTGATCTTAGACTTCTAAGCCTCCAAAGCCATGAGAAGTACATTTCTGTTGTTCACGAGCCATCTGTTTATGGTATTGTGTTTTAACAGCCCAAACAGACTAGGTCACCTTTCAGCCACACAACAGAACCAGCCCCAGGACTTGATCCATGCCTGCCCAGGCTCCCTTTAAGGAGTAGGAATCCAGTTCTCAGAAACTCCACTCTAGGCAGTAGTAACAGAAAATGGCCCTGGGCAGGAGGTGGCCAGGGAGGTCCAGAAAAGAAAAAAGCTTCTTGCTTGTTTTGTAGATGCTTCTCAGAGATGAGACTGGAAAAGGAGGCCCAAAACTTCCTGAGAGCCCACAACAGCCCAAGGGGACATTATCTTCCTCTCCTCCCCCGCCAGAGAATCCACAAGTGTGCTAAATCAGTACCAGGTGGGTTGCAGCCGGCGTAGCAAACTGTGAATGAAGGGTCTGAAGAGGTCCAGATAAGTCGGCAGGGGCCTCACCCAGGGTCAGACCAGCCTCCCCTCATTTGACAGAGGAAACTAAGCCCAGAAAGGGGACTGTATCAGAATGTCCAATGGAAGTAACTTTCAGGGCCTCAGTTTCCTCCTTTGTCACATGAGCCCAGCTCCGAGGCACCCCGCCTCCCTCTGACATCCTAGTCTCTGGGTTCAAATCCACCCAACCTTCTGCTGGGTGCACAGCATGTTCCAGGCAATGCCGGGACCATGAGGAAACCCGAAGCACCCACCCTCCCCTGGCAGGATTTGTAATTCAGTTAGAGGACAACTGCCGGGCATAAGAGCAAACAAGCCATTTAAATCCCAGGTGTCTGGGGGCGTTGCAGGGAGCTCTGTGCCTCCTGGGGCCGAGACTCCACTGGACAGAGATCTGAAAACTGCAGATGCGGAGGAGGCGCTGAGCTCGGAGGTCACGTTTTCTCATTTGGCAGCACAAGAGGACAAAGGCAGCCTCTTGCATTTTCTTATCTGGCAGCCAATGAGAAAAGGCTGAGGAATCAGAAAGCAGAGGGGAGGCGTGCAGGAGCTCTGCAAAGCAAAGGGGAGGCTGACGGGGATTCCTGTAGGTGGATCCGGGGAACTCTGCCAAGCCAGGGTCAGGGGCTCTTGGGACAGCACTTTCTACCCAAAGTGGCCGGTGGGCCTGGGCCCTCACTGAAAGGAAGATCTTTCTCCAAGGCCTCATGGAGGGGGAGTGCAAGTTCAGGCTGGGCTGGAACCCCGGGGAAAGAGAAGAGGCGTGCTGAGAGCTGGCTCTGTGTTCTTTGTACCCGTGCTCCATCAAGCACATACAAAGCGGGCAGAGGGAGCTCAGAGTGCAGAGGCCTGATGACCCCCGATCCAGAGAGGGCCCCTCCAGCCTCACCCACCCCCCAGCCTCATCCATATGCATGGGAGCATCAGGTGTCAGTGGGGGCAGCAAAAGTGCCCCCCACAGAAGGTGCAGGGCCCCTCACAAGGATCTTGGGATTCTCCTCCCCAGGGACAAAGATGACTTCCTGCATTTTGTAGGCAACCATCCCATGCCTAGCATGGTGCTACGCATCAAGCTGTAGCTCAGTATGTTCTTACTGAGTGAATGAAGACATGAATGAAGCTAGGCAGGGAGCTGCGCACTGAGCACTGGCTGGGTGTGATTCATTCATTCATCCATCCAACAACGATGCATTGAGAATTTCAGATGCCAGCAGAGCATTAGGCACTGAGGATACTGTGAACAATATAGACATGATCCCAGCCCTTACCACCAGGTCTGGCAGGGCACTGGGCTCCATAATGAAGACATGGCAACAATAAAAATCTGTGACCTCCCTAAGCTGCCTTTTTCTGCCCAGAAAACTTCCCATCCCCTTCTTGTTCTCCTTGTATTGTGTACCTCTAGTTATGCAGATGTGGGGGTGGGCACAAGGCTCACTCTTGAGCTGATGACAGTGTCTATCCCCTTAGCCACAGTCACCGGGCACATAACTCAAATAAGGCTAAGCAGAGAACTTCCCTGGAACACATAAAAGCTTTCTCTTTGTGTTAAGATTGCTAGGCTGGGCTGCCAATGGCCATGCTTCCTACAATGAGGGGATAATATATAAAGAGAAACAGAGTGGAGATGGAAGAGAGGAAGCGATTCCTAGAGATGCTGGATGTCCAGTCCCCGTCCCTGTCCTTGAATCCCTGAGGCTCTTTTCTCCATTCTGTGAGTCACTCAGGATCATCTGCAGCCAGCTGGGCTCCTGCATTCCCTTTTTAAATGAGCTTGTTTGCACTGGGTTTCTCTCCCATTCTCCTTATTCCCTGGGAGGCTACTGCTCTAGGACCTCCTCTGACCTGTCAGACCAGCCTCTTGGGTCGGCTGCAGCACCAAGGCCATCCCAGAGGAGGTGCCTGGAGGCTGGGCCCTCAGCCCATTCTCCTAATCACCCTCTGGCTGCTCCCCCAGGGGCTTTCTCATCCCATACAGATGATGATCATTTATGAAGCACTGAAAGGGAAATTAAAAATGAACCAGATGCTGGGTGCAGTGGCTCATGCCTCTAATCCCTGCACTTTGAAAGGCTAAGATGGGAGGATTGCTTGAGCCCAGGAGTTCAAGACAAGCCTAAGCAACATGGTGAGATCCAATCTCTAGAAAAAAATTTAAAATCAGCCAGGTGTGGTGGCATGTGCCTGTAGTCCCGGCTACTCAGGAGGCTGAGGCGGGAGGACTGACTGAGCCCAGGAGTTTGAGGCAGCAGTGAGGTATGATCGCACCACTGCATTCCAGCCTAGGAATCAGAAGATGACAGGGCCTCTGCCCTCATGCGTCTACAACGAAGCTGGAGAGGCTGAACTCATGAACCAATTCATGGAAAAGTTCAAGCCTGCACGGTTGGGGGTGAAGGTGATAGAAAGAAATGAACTTTCCAGATAAATGAAGTGTGATAGAAATATGTGGTTTTTTTTCTTTTTTTTTTTGAAATGGAGTCTTCCTCTGTTGCCCAGGCTGGAGTACGATAGCATGATCTCCGCCCACCATCACCTTTGCCTCCTGGGTTCAAGTGATTCTCCTGCCTCAGCCTCCAGAGTAGCTGGGATTATGGGCGCGCATCACCACGCCTGGCTAATTTTTTGTATTTTTAGTAGAGATGGGGTTTCACCATGTTGGCCAGGCTGGTCTCTCCCAACCTTGTGATCTGCCCACCTCGCCCTCCCAAAATGCTGGGATTACAGGCGTGAGCCAACCTGCCCAGATTTTTTTTTTTTTTTTTTTTT
>PVKV010005694.1:0-26927 GCA_004027835.1 Alouatta palliata | reverse complement strand
TGAACTCCTGGCCCCAATCTCCTGATCCTCCTACCAGGGCCTTCCAAAGTGCAGGGATTATAGGTTTGAGCCACCGTGTCTAGTTTGATGGGAATATTTCTGATGTAGTCCATACTTCTTGCTTCTCAGACATCCAGGTCATCACCTGGGAAACGTATACCCATGCTCAGGGGCAACTGGGTTTTAAAGCAATTTGCCCTACACTAAGTAACCTGTCTCCTCCCTCCCTGCTGATGGTCACTGAGGCCTCCTTTCCCGTCCTTGAAGCAGACAGCTTCAAGGCACACAATGCTTTGGTGAAGTACCGAGGCTGAGTGCAAAGGCTTGACAACAGTTTGTGTCTCTGGAGCAAAAGCCTCAGCTGTTTCTGCAGTTTCCCCAGACTCAACCCATCCGCAGAGGCAGCCAGAGGTCTGACCTCAGATAAGAGCAGCTCTCCACGAGACATCACGGATGAAGGAAGCAGATGAGAAGTTAATTCTAGCACGGTGCCTGGCATGCAGCAGATTCTCAACAAGTATGTGCTGAATGAGAGGCATGCCGCATAAAACCCTGAAAGGCGCAAGCAGAGACAAGACAAGGACAAGGAAGCCGGTGCAAGCTGCGGCACCACAGGAACAGAGGCTACAGGCAGGAACGCAGGGCCCAGCGACCGCCTGGCTTAGCTCCTGGAAAGCTGGGTGCTGGGGCCAGCTGGCCAGCCCCAGAGGAGACTCAATTCCATTCCTGAGAGCATGGCAGGGTAACCTCAAGCCTCTGACCCTCTCCCCCACCTCTGCCCCTCCCCAGGCCAAGTAGAGGCGAGGGGTTATCCCAGAGAGAGCCAGAGGCCGCCTGAAAGGGCAGCCAGCCAAGAGGAGCAGCTGTTTTCAATGAGCTGCTTAACCTCGAGGCCCGGCCTGGAAATGTCCGAGTCAGCAGAAGCTGCCAGCCCCACCCTGCTAAGGGGCCAACCCTGGGGACCCAGCACCCCACCCTGAACTACTTTTGGCTAGAGACTGTCTCCACGTAGGTGCACGAACATTAGATCCTGGGCTGGAGGAGGGGGGCTTCCCTTCCATGGAGGGAGGTGACATGACACTGAAGCCCAATACCCTGCCCAACTGCGCCATATCCCCATCCAACATTCTGAGCTCTGGTGAGTTTCCCTCTACCGGCCACCTTCCCCTTTTCATGCCCTCCCCCTCCTCTCCAACAGTCCCTCGGTCCCAGCCAAGCCAAACCACTTTCCTCCACTGCTTAAAGGGCGTGTGCCTAAAACCTACACACAGCCCCAGTGGGTGCGCTGCTGCTGTCACAGGCCACCTCTGTAGAGCAGTGCTGGCTTCCCACACCAGTTATTTCCAGAGGTGCTTTGCTCCCCACTTCAAATCTCTTTGTCACAGACTGATATCTGTGTTCTAGGAAGACGTTAAATCACACACTGGCAGGGAATGGGTGGAGAAGTGGGACTGTCCCTTCACCTACTAAATGCAGGGGGTGGTGGGGAGAGGGGGTCCATGGACATTCAGGAAGGCGACTGTCACCTTTCCCGCGGTTTTGCTGGTCCCCAGACACCGCCCCGGGTGTGGGGGAGGGGGTAATGTGGGCTTGGTGGAAGCCAGCCCCTGGGGTTCTCTGAGAAGGCAAATCCTCGCCCGCACTGGCCTTCCCCTTCTCAATGTCACGGTGTCTGATCTCATCCCCTGCTGGCTTTTGTCTTCTGAGACCAGAGCATCACAATATTTTCGGCAAGTCCTCTCCCAGGTCCCCCTTGCCGGAGGAACTGGAGAGCGGCCAAGCGACAAAAAGCAGCGATCGCTCTCGCCTGCAGTCCCTGCTCCGGGCAGCACCCGGCCCTTTCCTCCCACTGGCTCTTCCTCACCGGGGTCACCAGGCCTGGGTCCCCAGAGCCGGAGCATCCCGGGGGCCGGGCACATCTTGACCCCTTTCTCCCCGCACCCAGGGCCCAGGCTGCCCTTGGAGTTCCGAGTCTTAGCTGCCTCTGCTCCCCGAGGGGCGCCCCTGCCCCCGCCATCGTGCGCCCCCAACTCCACGGGGCACCCCTCCCCCCCAATCCAAGGTATGCCCCTCCCCCTGCCACTGTGCGCACCCCTCCAAGAGGCGCCCCGCCCTTCGCCCCCGTGCGACCCCCTCTCCACGGGGCGCCCCTCCCTCCACCGCCGTGCGCCCCCTCAATCTGTGGTGCGCCCCTCTCCGCCGCCTCCCAGCCCAGCTAGACAAACGCCCGGTCTGCGTGGCCGCTGCCCCCGGCGCCGTCTGCGAGCCCGAAGCCAAAATAAACAGCCCAAGAGCCACTTCCTTCCCCGTGGGGGGGAACTTTCACAACGACGGCCGGCTCCGGGCGAGGGAGGAAGTGGCTTTCTGGGCCAGCACGATCCAACCTCACTGACCAGGCCGCGGAGGGCAGAATTCGGGAATATACGACCCGGAACGCGGGGGCGGAGGCAGGGCCTCATCGAGGCCACGCTATCGCTTGCGGGGACCCCATTGGCGATAGCGGCCACCACCCCATAAACGCAGGTCCGGAGGGCCTCTGCGGAGCCACACCTGTTCACCTCTCCGTGGGGGAATGGTGCGCCTGTCCCTTCATAAAACCACCGACAGGTTAGTACTCCACACCCGTTTGATTGAGGATGAACCAGTGAGTGAGCGAGTGGCTTTATTGGGAGACACTTACACGAATTTGGGGAAAGAACTTCTTTAAAGTGTAGTTTTGCCGGGCGCGGTGGCTCACGCCTTCCCAGCGCTTTGGGAGGCCGAGGCGGGTGGATCACGAGGTCAAGAGATCGAGACCATCCTGGTCAACATGGTGAAACCCCGTCTCTACTAAAAATACAAAAATTAGCTGGGCATGGTGGCACGTGCCTGTAGTCCCAGCTATTCGGGAGGCTGAGGCAGGAGAATTGCTTGAACCCAGGAGGCGGAGGTTGCGGTGAGCCGAGTTCGCGCCATTGCACTCCAGCCTGGGCAACAAGAGCGAAACTCCGTCTCAAAAAAAAAAATAAATAAAGTGTAGTTTTGACAAAGCGTCTACAAGGTGTGTGTGTGGGGGGGTGTAACCTAAAGCTAAAATATTACAGGCGCCCCTCCCGTTCATCCGAGAGTCAACAGAAATGAAGAGAAGCTTTGGGCCTTTCTGTAATTTACGATTTTCCATGGTGAAAACTTATGCTTTCTGAATTCAAAAAAAAAAAAAACTTAGATACTCACACACACAAAAGAGATGTGTAGAGAAATGTATTCAACCAGAATGATTACTTCATGAGAAACAGGTTTAAAATATTAACAGTCAGGCGGCCTGTAATCCCAGTTTTTTGGGAGGCTGAGGCAGGTGGATCACTTTAAGGCCAGGAGTTCGAGACCAGCCTGACTAACATGGTGAAACTCCATCTCTAATAAAAATACAAAAATTAGCCGGGCATGATGGTGAGGTGGTGGGGCATGCCTGGAGAGACTGAGGCAGGAGAATCACTTGAACCTGGGAGGAGGTTGCAGTGAGCCCAGATCACACCACTGCACTCCAGCCTGGGAGACAGAGTGAGACTGTCTCAAAAAAAAAAAAAAAAAAAAAAAAAAAAAATTAACATTCAATTCAATTTCTTGGTAATGGTCTAAATGACCCGTGACAAAGAAGGCAGGGAGTCCCAACAACCTGCGTGGAGGTCCTCACTGGCCAGGCACCCTCTAAGGACGAGCCTTCATCCCTGGCCTCTCCATGCCCTGGACCTTTGCCTGGCATGAGTCTGGGCTTGTGAAACATGTTTGTGAAATGACAGAATGATTGTGAATAGAGGGACCTTAGAATTCATCTTGACAATCCTTAGGAATGGGGAAACTGAACACAGAAAGCTGAAGTGACTTTATCAGGATGTTCATGGAATTGGGCCATGGCCTTTTTATTAGGTGGAAACCCGCTGGAGCCCTAAACAGCACGGTGCCAGTATTTGCTTCTCTAGGCAAACCACATCATTGACGTCAAAACCGAGAATGAAATGGCAAGTTAGTGATCATTACACCAGGATCACAGGCGTGAACCAGGCCTGCCCCGGGCAAACTGGGGCCTGTGGTCACCCTGCGCTTGTGAAAGACACAAAGAATGCCAGGCCTTAACATTTACCATGCACTTCTGGGCACCAGACGCTGGGCTTCAAGGCTTTTCATTAATCCTTGTAACAACCCTCAGATGTAGGTAAAACTCTGATCTGCACTCAACAGATGAGGAAACTGAGGTATTAAATAACTGAGAGATTAACATCTTGATAACACAGTTAATAAGGGGAAGAGCTGGGAAGGAAGGCCAGGCACTTACTCCAGAGCAGACTCTAGTTATTCTCGGTATTTTAAATGATAGCTCACAGGCAAGTTGTGTTTAGCCTTCAGGGTGTGTCAGAGAGATTATACATAAAAATGTGGCTTTCCATTCAAGGCAGCATGCCTGCAGGGTGCCAGCCACAAGAGCTGGTGCAGCTGTCCACCTGGGAGGGGTGTGGGCTCACCAGCCTGCCACAGTCTCCATCCATCCCTTTTGTGCCCCCCCCCACACACACACACACAGACACGGAATTTGAATGGCCATATAATATCATGCTTGTTTTTCCGAGTAGCAAAGCATTCTTCAGTATCCTGGTGTCTATTAAGAATGACAGCCAGGGATAGTGGCTCACGCCTGTGATCCCAGCACTTTGGGAGGCTGAGGTGGGCAGATCACTTGAGGCCAGGAGTTCAAGGCCAGCCTGGCCAACATGGTGAAACCTTGTCTCTACTAAAAATACAAAACTTAGCCGGGTGTGGTGTCGGGTACCTGTAGTCCCAGCTACTCAGGAGGCTGATGAAGGAGAATCACTTGAATCCTGGAGGCAGAGGTTGTAGTGGGCTGAGATAGTGCCACTCAAACCTCAGCAACAGAGTGATACTCTGTCTCAAAAAAAAAAGAAGAATGACAAGAGAGCTGCATCTATTTCAAAATAAAACAGCCGGACACGGTGCCTCACGCCTGTAATTCCAGCACTGTGGGAGGCTGAGGTGGGCGGATCACAAGGTCAGGAGATTGAGTCCATCCTGGCCAACATGGTGAAACCCTGTCTCCACTAAAATACAAAAAATTAGCCAGGCATAGTGGTGGGCACCTGTAATCCCAGCTACTTAGGAGGCTGAGACAGGAGAATTGCTTGAACCTGGGAGGTGGAGGTTGCAGTAAGCCGAGATCACGCCATTGCACTCCAACCTGAGCCACAGAGAGAGACTCCGTCTCCAAAAACAACAAACTTTGTATCAGTGGGGTGGAGTCTGCATCCCTGCAGACATCAGTGAGGTCAAATGACACTGACATGCTGCATAGGCGACATGACACACGTTTGAAACAGCACACTATGACTGAGAAATCAAGGCACACTTCCTAATGAGCTGCTGCTCCACCCATTGACAATTCCCTGGTCTCCTGATGTGGCAACATTCAAGGATGACTTGTTTGGTTCTAAAGGCAAAGCATGGCACTTTTTTTTTTTTTTTTTTTTGAGAGGCTGGAGTGCAGTGATGCGATCTCGGCTCACTGCAACATCTGCCTCCCGGGTTCAAGGGATTCTCCTGCCTCAGCCACCAAGTAGCTGGGATTACAGGTGCCCGCCACCATGCCTGGCAAATTTTTTGTATTTTTAGTAGAGATGGGGTTTCTCCATGTTGGCCAGATTGGTCTTGAACTCCTGACCTCAGGTGATCCACCCGCCTAAGCCTCCCAAAGTGCTGGAATTCCAGGCATGAGCCACTGCACCCGAATGGCACTCTTTAAAGTCAAGTGAATTTAGAATCGTTCTTGCTTGGGAGGCTTCAAGATCTCCCTTTAAAACTCTAGCCAAAGATCAAACACTTGCCAACTTTCAAAACGACAGATCAGCCGGGCCTTGCCCCCACCTCCAGGAGGCACCATGGTGGAGGGTTTGGGAGGGCAGCTCTAGAATCCGGACCTACCCAGGTTCACATCTTTGCTTGAACCCTTGGGCCCTGGGACTGGCTGCCTCACTTCCATGAGCCTCGATTTGGGGAGGACACGAATAAGACCTGTCTCGTGGGTTTCAGGGAGGACAAAGGGAGAGAAGGCTTCCTGTCCCTCTGTACCTGGGGAGCAAGCAGTTTTGATATTTAAGCAAGAGCTTCTGCCCAGATTTGGGCAGCAAGCTCAAGAATCTGTGTTTCACAGCAGAGAGCCTGGGAACCAGGCTTAGCAGACACTGCAATCTGGATAAGAAGAAATGATAAAAGGAAATAAGGCCAAGGACTCCAGTGTGTAAGCTGCTCTTCAGAATGAAAAGAAAAATAAACCCATGGTCCAGATGCAAAGTCCTCCCCCAGCCCCAATTCCCAGGGGTGCCCAGTCCCTTGCAACCACCATTTGTTTCTGCCTTTGAACTTCTGGACCCTTCCTCAGCTCTCCCGGAAGGGAGATGCAAGGAGAAGAGGAGGGCGTGTCGGGAAAAAGTGGAGGGTTCTCTGGAAGGGCCGGGGCAGATTGGGTGTGCGCTCCTTCAGCCACATTCCGGTTCTGCAGAAATAAACTCCAACGGCAGCTGTGAAGGGAAAATGAGGTCACTCACGACACAGCTGGAAGGGAAAGTGTGGAGAGAGGTGGGGCAGCGCCCGCACCCTTTGGCCCAGCAGATGCTGGGACAGGAGGAGTCGGCTTGGGCCCTCACTGGGACCCTGATGCAGTCACGCAATCTCCGTTTCCCAGATTCATGCGATTCTCCTGCCTCAGCCTCCTGAGGAGCTGGGACTACAGGCGCCAGCCACCACACCCAGCTAATTTTTGTATTTTTAGTAGAGACGGGGTTTCTCCATGTTGGTCAGGCTAATCTTGAACTCCTGAGCTCAAGTGCCTCGGCTTCCCAAAGTGCCAGGATTACAGGTGTGAGCCACTGCGCTCGGCCAGAAGTTCATCTTCTATTGCTGATTTTTTTTTAAAAGCCAAACTGAACACATAGTATGACTTCATTTTAATTTTCTTTTAAATCAAGTAATGTCTAGAAAGACCCTTTTGCATTCTGTTTCTTAAACTCGGGTGTTGAAATCGCCTGGGGAGCTTATTTACAAGCCGGTGTGTGGGCCCTAGGGCATGGCTGATGAATTAGAATCTTGGAGGGACAGAATATCTGGATTGTAAACAAGAGTCCCAAGCAATCCAGGGGTACACCACGCTTCCAGAACAACTGTACCCAGGTGTTAACAGTGGTTATGACTGACTTATGAGATCGCTGCTGATTTTTATTTTCTTCTCTTTGTATTTTCTACAATTAATGTGCCCGGTAATTAAAAAGAGAAAATACATGTGTGCATCTGCCCTACATTTCAAACTTAAGCTTGCAGGAAGGGACTTGAACTCACATATGCAGAGTCCCACAGTAAAGAGAGCACATTTGCAGAGGGTGAGTGAAGGAGTAAACCAAACAAGATGCTCCTGGCAGAGCCTCCAGATAGGCGAGACCAACCAGCCAGTCCTGGTGCCAAGGAGCAGACACTGCTGACCACCAAGAAGTGGGTGCCTTCGGAGGCATCAAGTTGACGCAGGTCAAGCCACCTTTTCAGCCTGACTGGGATCCACATCAGACTTCAGGTCTGAGCAAGGAGTCCAGTGTGTTATGATGTACACGGTGACACTAGCCGTGACAATGAAAAATGACGTGGCCAGCGTGGTGGCATCACATCTATAATCCCAGCACGTTGGGGCTGAGGCGGGAGGGTTGCTTGAGCCCAGGAGTTCATGGCCAGCTTGGGCAACCTAGTGAGACCCTAGACCCTGTCTCTTAAAAACATGAGAGAGAGATGACGTAAATGGCCAACAGGGGATAAGTTATGGTCCATTCACACAACTGAATCGTATGTAGCCAATAGAAGTTTGGGCAGAAATACACTGACATATTGCTGAATGAAAGAACATTATGAAACAACATGAAACTTATTTATAAAGTTTTATACAGGGAAAGCTGGGTGCAGTGGCTCACGACTGTAATCCCAGCATTTTGGGAGGCTGAAGCAAGTGGATTGTTTGAGCTCAGGAGTTCAAGACCAGTCTGGGCAACATGACGAAAACCCATCTCTACATAAAATACAGGAAAAAAAATCAGCTGTGGTTGCTAGTGCACACCTATGGTCCTGCTTACTCAGGAGGCTGAGATGGGAGGATTGCTTGAGCCCAGAAGACTGAGGCTGCAATGAGCCAAGATTGTGCCACCGCACTCCAGCGTGGGCAACAGAGCAAGACTCCATCTCAAAATATATATATACACACATATATATATATATATATATATATACACACACATTTTATATATATACATATATACATATATATGTATATATACATATATAATATACATATATATACATATATATACATATATAATATACATATATATATACATATATATACATATATACATATATATATATACATATATAAAATGTGTGTATATATATTTTTTTGAGATGGATTTATATAATGTTTATAGAGGGCCATGCAAAGGAACCAGACCTGAATTGCATTCCTTGCTCATGTATCCTGTCTCTTAGCCTCTCGGGCTCAATTTCCTTATCTGTGAAATGGAGGAATGTGAAGCTTTAAAATATGGGCTATATGGAATTATCTGATGCCGACCCTGGCTTACTTTATGTAAATGTAAATTTACTTTACTTGCTTTATGTAAATTTACTATCAGTAAGTGATAATGGGGTCTCCATTTCTCATTCGTTACACAAACAACGTTATATGGACACATTATAGTTTTTAAAAAGAAGGAAGCTTTCCAAAGGCCAATCCCCTAACTTGCTGGCACCCTTTCTAACTTCCATTTGGGTCTTGTATCACATACCGTCACTTCATGTTTATAGAATTTTGTGTCCTGTTGTTTTTTGAAAAGCAAAAGTGTATGACAGGGTTTGAGCCCTCCACCCTCGTCCCTTGTGCCAACACTCGGCTGCCAAGTCACAGAGATAAAGAGGAGAAAACTCGCGGTGGGGACTATTAATGGAGAGAGCGCCAGGCAGTTCCCTGCAGCCAGCTCCTGCCGGTGCTCCTTGGGACTCTTCCGCAGAATCTCTCCAAGGCTGACCCTCCCCTAAGTCCCAAAGGAAGATCTGCGGGCTATGCTGAAAACCACCACCAGAGGGCCCCCTTACCCTCGCAGGGAGGCTCTGACTGGCTGTGAGGAGTCACATGCTCATCCTCAGACCAATCACAGGACGGTACTGGGAAGAGGAGGGGAGGGCTGCTGGGATCACGTGACTGATCACAGGCAAAAGATGCCGGCTGATACTCCATGGCCCAAGATATCAACATGGTTATTTTTTACTTTTTTTTTTGTAGAGATGGGGTCTTGCTATGTTGCCCAAGGTGGCCTTCAACTCCTGGCCTCTCAAAGTGCTGGGATTACAGGCATGAGCCACGGCACCCAACCTCCAGACGTTTTTTTTTTTTTTTTCCTGATGGAGTCTCGCTCTATTACCCAGGCTGGAGTGCAGTGGCGGGATCTCAGCCCATTGCAACCCCTGCCTTCTGGGTTCAAGCGATTCTCCTGCCTCAGCCTCCTGAGTAGCTGGGATTATAGGTGCCCGCCTGTAATTTTTGTATTTTTAGTAGAGAGAGGGTTTCACCATGTTGGCCAGGCTGGTCTCGAACTCCTGACCTCAAGTGATTCACTTAACCTGGGTCTCTCAAAGTGCTGGGATTACAGATGGGAGCTACCACACCCAGCCTCCAGACATCTTTAAAACAGACACATTTCATCTACAATTACCCCTGTTAAATAATATATTGTGTAGTATATAGTACTGTACGTAGAAGAACCTCTTTTAATTTTGTTGTGATTTTTCTACCAATTTTATCTATATGCCCAAAATATTTCTATTCATATATATACACACATGTAATACATGTATATATACATAAATATACATGCACACATCCACACACAACATTTTTGGATCTTGTTTCACTCAATATTTCAGCAAAAGGATTTTTCTGTGTCCTTAAAAATATTTGTAAAACCCATTTTAAAGGATGTATATTATTCCATGATATAATGTCACATTTCATAGCTATGACTTTAACTTATAAATAGAATTTCCTAATTATAATGTTATGTTGAGCACATTATTATATCAGTCTTTCCTGGCACTGCTGTAAGAGGTGAAACTGTTTTGCTAGTGATTTTAAACATTTTCCATCGGCTTATTAGACAATGGCATTTCCTCTGGTGAACTCTGTTCAGATCTTTTAGTCTTATCTATTTTGATCTTAGTTGCCTTAAAACTATTGCAGCTTCCTGCATTTTTCTCATGGTTTTATATGAGCTAGTTGCTGTGTTTGTTACAGATCTCTTCCCTATTTGTTGTTCTTTTTAAATTTCTTTTGAAACCCTCCTGGTCGCTGAGTACCCTTCTCCCACATTAAAGGTAACCACTCTCCTGACTGCAAACAGCACAGATGAGTTGTGACTTTTATTTTGGTGTTTTCTTGTCTTTTTTTTTTTTTTTTTGAGACCGAGTTTCATTCTTGTTACCCAGGCTGGAGTGCAATGGCGGGATCTCAGCTCACTGCAACCTCCACCTCCCAGGTTCAAGCAATTCTCTTGCCTTAGCTTCCTGAGTAGCTGAGATTTCAGGTGCCCACCAGGCCTGGCTAATTTTTGTATTTTTAGTAGAGACGGGGTTTCACCACGATGGCCAGGCTGGTCGAACTCCTGACCTCAGGTGATCCACCCGACTTGGCCTCCCAAAGTGCTGGGATTACAGGCGTGAGCCACTGTGACCAGCTATTTTGGTGTTTTCTATACATTCGGTCATAAGGTATGAAGCAGCGTCTGGCTCAGTTTATTTGTGAACTTCATCCATGCTGTGGCATGCAACTGGAGCTTGTTCATTCTCATCGCTATCTAATATTCAACTTTGTGAAGCTGCCACCATTCATGCATTCTATTGTTGATGGCCATTTGAGTGGTTTTCTGTTTGGCACTAGTTTTTAGCTTTTGGCTATTATGAATAATGCTACTATGAACAATTTTTTTTTTTAAATAACTACAGTTAAAATTCCTTAGGTTATCTACTAAATACAAAGGGGACGCCAGGAGCAGTGGTTCACGCCTGTAATCTCAGCACTTTGGCGGGCTGAGGTAGGTGGATCACTTTAGCTCAGGGGTTCACAACCAGCCTGGCCAACGTGGTAAAACTCCATCTCTACTAAAAATGCAAAAATTAACCGGGCGTGGTGGCATGTGCCTGTAATCCCAGCTACTCAGGAGGCTGAGGCAGGATAATTGCTTGGAGGTTGCAGAGCCGAGATCACACCACTGCACTCCAGCCTGGGCGACAGAGCAAGACTTCGTCTAAAAAAATATATATATACAAAAATTAGCCGGGCATGGTGGCAGGAAGCTGTAATTCCAGCTACTTGGGAGGTTGAGGCAGAATAATTGCTTCCACCTGGGAGGTGGAGGTTGCAGTGAGCCGAGATCACGCTGCTGCACTCCAGCCTGGGTGACAGAATGAGACTCCATCTCAGAAAAAGGGAAAAGATGCCTTTTTAGTGGACAGATCTGGCAGATACCAGCTGAAACAAATGGCCAAAGTTAGTATAAGGGAACAAAGTGACACTGGTGTGATAGAATGGAAGGACACAACATTACCCATGAGTTCCCTTTTCCAAAAACGTTTAACATGAATCCAGGAATGAGTAAACAATCAGACAAATTTAGACCGTGGGACATTTTACAAAATGACTTGCCTGAGATCCTCACAAATGCAAATGCCTTAAAGACAAAGGCCAAGCAACTATTCCAGATTAAAGGAGATTAAAGAGAAATGACACTTAATTGAATCCTGAATTTTAAAACAGCTATAAAGGACATTATTGGCACAAATGGAGGAATCCTAACATGAACTGCATGTAAGAAAAAAAACTGAATCCAATCTATTCTTCGGTGTGATTATGGGATTACGGTTACATAGTATCATGTCTTTGTTTTTAGTGGTTACATGCTGAAGTATTTAGGTGTGAAATGTCATGTTACAGCTAACCTTTATTTTACTTATTTATGTATTTATTTATTTTTGAGATGCAATCTCACTCTGTCACCCAGGCTGGAGTGCAGTGGCGCAATCTCGGCTCACTGCAACCTCCGCCTCCTGGGTTCAAGCGATTCTCCTGCCTCAGCCTCCCGAGTAGCTGGGACTGACTATAGGCATGTGCCACCACACCATGGTAATTTTTTGTGTTTTTAGTAGAGATGGGGTTTCACCATGTTGGCCAGGCTGGTCTCAAAATTCTGACCTCGTGATGTGCCCATCTCAGCCTCCCAAAGTGCTGGGATTACAGGCATGAGCCCCCGCGCCCGGCCCCCAGTCTCTTAAAAACACTTATAAGAACACTTTTTTTTTCTCTTTGACATTAGTATTTCATAAATTACCAAAATTTAAATTAAGACATCAAAGGATAGGAAGTCTTACATATCCAGTTTCTTACATATTATCTTGAAAGACTGAATCCTGATATTTATAGTGCCCCGGTCAGACACACTGGCTTCTTCACAGCTCTGCCAAGGCTAGATTTTCTGTTTTCCTAGTTTAATTAGGTAGTTAAAGAAAGCTAATTTATTTCATTTCTAGTGATCCTTGCACTTATATTTTTAAATTTTCATTTATTTATTTATTTGAGATGGAGTCTCACTCTGTTGCCCAGGCTAGAGTGCAGTGGCACCATCTCGCCTCACCACAACTCTGCCTCCCAGGTTCAAATGATTCTCCTGTCTCAGCCCCCCGAGTAGCTAGGATTACAGGCGTGTGCCATCACACCCAGCTACTTTTTTGTATTTTTAGTAGAGATGAGGTTTCATCATGTTGGCCAGGCTGGTCTTGAACTCCTAACCTCAGGCGATCCGCCTACCTCAGCCTCCCAAAGTGCTTGGACTACAGGTGTGAGCCACCACGCCCAGCCAATCCTTGAACTTTCCATGTGACAGCTTGCTATCTGAATTTCCTCCAGTGTGACCAACTATAAACTGAAATTAAAATTTCTAATTATAATCCAGGGGTCCTTATAACATTTATTTTTGTTTTGTTTTGCTTTTGAGAGAGTCTCACTTTGTCACTTAGGCTGGAGTGCAGTGGCATGATCTCAGCTCACTGCAACCTCCATCTCCAGGGTTCAAGCGATTCTCCTGCCTCATGCTCCCAAGTAGCTGAGATTAGAGGTGCCTACCACCACGTCCAGCTAATTTTTTTTTTCCGTGACAGGGTTTCACTCCCACCCAGGTTGGAGTGCAGTCGTGCGATCTTGGCTCACTGCAACCTCTGCCTCTCAGGTTCAAGCGATTCTCCTGCTTCAGCCACCTGAGCAACTGGGATTACAGGTGCATGCCGCCACACCCGGCTAATTTTTGTATTTTTAGTAGAGATGGGATTTCACCTTGTTGGTCAGGCTGCTCTCAAACTCCTGACCTCGTGATCCACCCACCTCAGCCTCCCAAAATGCTGGGATTACAGGTGTGAGCCACTGCACCCGGCCATCCTCATAACATTTAAAGTAAAAATTCCTTTTCCTGTTAGTTTTTTTTGGTGTGTCTCACGTTAGGTTCTTATAAGAGTTTAGATCCGCTTCTGGAATTTTTTCCTAGCACACTGGACTTTTTTTCTGTTTATTTTAATTCAATACCATATGTTTTTCATGACTTGACATCATGTAAAATTCTAGAAGGATAACTCTCATTACCTTTCTATTTTTAAAAAAAGTTCTTTGGAACACTTGTCTGCTTTCTTTTTTCATTTTCAGCAAATATTTACTAAATAATACCAAATGCTAGGCTTGCAGTTGCTCCTGCCTGTAATCCCAACACCTTGGGAGGCTGAGGCGGGAGAAGCCCTTGAGCCCAGGAGTTTGAGACCAGCCTGGGCAACACAGAAGGACCCACCCCCCCACACTAAAAATAGTAGCAACAAAGCCAGGCGTGGTGGCTCACGCCTGTAATCCTAGCGGTCTGGAGGCCGAGGCGGGAGGATCATGAGGTCAGGAGTTCGAGACTAGCCTGGCCAACGTGGTGAAACCCCATCACTACTAAAAATACAAAAATTAGCCAGGCGTGGTGGCGCATGCCTCTATTCCCAGCTATTTGGGAGGCTGAGGTAGGAGAATTGCTTGAACCCGGGAGGCAGAAGTTGCAGTGAGCCGAGACTGCGCCATGGCACTCCAGCCTGGGCAACAGAGCAAGATTCTGTCTCAAAAAAAAAAAAAAAAAACCAGCAACAAAATAGAGTAGTGCCACCTGTCATCCTAGCTTCTTGGGAAGCTAAAGCAGAAGAATCACTTGAGCCCAGGAGGTTGAGGCTCCCGTGAGCCGTGATTGTGTTACTGCACTCCAGCCTGGGCAACAGAGCAAGACTCTGTTTCAAACAAACAAACAAAAACAAATGTCACCGTGTCAAGGCACTGTGCTAGAACCTGTGCAGCGACGCAAAGGCCCTGCTCTGGAGGGGTTTGACGGGCCATAGCGGTAAAACGCTAGAGCAGCTGTGGAGAGAAAGCCTCCTTCCAGCTGAGGACAATCAAGGTCATGGGACTCAGAGACAGCCGTCTAGGAAGCTCCTGCTCCTGGCAGGGAAAAAAGCCTGAGCAGGGCTGGGCAACGTGGCTCACGCCTGTAATCCCAGCACTTTGGGCAGCTCAGATGAGTGGATCACCTGAGGTCAGGAGTCTGAGCCCACCCTGACAAACATGGAGAAACCCCGTCTCTACTAAAAATACAAAAGTAGCTGGGTGTGGTGGCGCTTGCCTGTAATCCCAGCTACTCGGGAGGCTGAGGCAGGAGAATCGCTTGAACCTGGAAGGCGGAGGTTGCAGTGAACCGAAATTGCGCCATTACACTCCAGCCTGGGCAACGAGAGCGAAACTCCGTCTCAAAAAAAACCAAAAAAACAAAAAAAGCCTGAGCAGAGTTCTGGTTGGGCAGCACTGAGAGCTGTGGGTAATGGCAAGGAGCTCAGCTTGACTTGCACAAGGGCTGAGAACCTGACCATGGAAGGCCAGGAATTCTTTTTCTTTTCTTTTTTTTTTTTGGAGACAGAGTCTTGCTCTGTCACACAGGCTGGAGTGCAGTGGCTTGATCTCGCCTCACCACAATCTCCACCTCCCAGGTTCAAACGATTCTCCTGCCTCAGCCTCCCAAGTAGCTGGAATTACAGGCACCTGCCACCATGCCCAGCTAAGTTATGTATTTTTAGTAGAATCGGGGTTTCACTATGTTGGCAAGGCTGGACTCAAACTTCTGACCTCAAGTGATCCACCCACCTCAGCCTCCCAAAGTGCTGGGATTACAGGCATGCACCACCACATCCGGCTAATTTTTGTATTTTTAGTAGAGACAGGGTTTCATCATTTTGTATTTATGTATTTTTAGTGGAGACGGGGGTTTTACCATTTTGGCCAGCCTGGTCTTAAACTCCTGACCTCAGGTGACCCGCCTGCCTCATGAATCTTTGTGGGGAAGATTACCCATAGAATCTACTAGTAGTAGGTTGTGACTTGTGGTACCCCTTGTTCGGAAAACTGACGAGTAATCCACCCCTTGATTAGCATGTAATCGAGAAGTAACAATTAGCATAAGCAGCTGAGCCTCCCAAGCTGCCGCTCTGCCTATGGAGTAGCCGTGTTTTATTCCTTTACTTTCCTAATGAACTTGGTTCCACTTTAACCTATGGATTCACCTCAAATTCTTACGTGAGTTCCCTCTCTTGAGGTCTGGATTGGACCCCTTTTCTGGTAACAGTTGTAGTTAGAATTTTTTTTTTTGAGACAGGGTCTCACTCTTGTCACCCAGGCTGAATGCAATGATGTGATCACGGCTCACTACAGCCTCAACTTCCTGTGCTCTATCGATCCTCCCGTCTCAGCCTCCCCAGTCGCTGGGACAACAGGCATGAGCCAGGACACCTGGCTAATTGTGCTTTTCGCTTGTTTGGTTTTGTAGTGACTGGGTTTTGCCATGTTGCCCAAGCTGGTCTTGAACTCCTGGGCTCAAGCAATCTTCCCTCTCGGCCTCCCAACGTGCTGGGAATGATAGGCATGGGCCACTGTGTCCAGCAGCATTTTGTATATTGAAGACTGTGTTTTATAATATTTGGGAACCTTGATAGTCATGTTTTCTTTTCTTTCTTTTTTTTTTTTTTTTTTTTGAGATGGAGTCTTGCTCTGTCGTCCAGGCTAGAATGCAATGGCGTGATCTCGGCTCACTACAGCCTCCGCCTCCCAGGTTCAAGCAATTCTCCTGCCTCAGCCTCCCGAGTAGCTAGAATTACAGGCGCCCACCACCATGCCCGGCTAATTTTTTGGTATTTTTAGTAGAGACAGGGTTTCACTATGTTGGCCAGGATGGTCTCGAACTTCTGACCTTGTGATCTGCCCGCCTTGGCCTCCCAAAGTGCTGGGATTACAGGCGTGAGCCACCATGCTCAGCCCTAATTTTTGTATTTTTAGTAGAGACGGGGTTTCACCATGTTGGTCAGGCTGGTCTTGAATTCCTGACCTCAAGCAATCCACCCGCCACAGCCTCGCAAAGTGCTGGGATTACAGGTGTGAGCCACCTTACCCAGGCTTTCTCTTCTTAATAATAAAAATCACAATAATTTAGTATTATTTAAGAAATTATTCTGTGCCCAGCTGTGTACCAGGCACGTATCTAATATGTTCATTATCTCATTTGTATGTAATTCTTATGATACCTCTACAAGAGGTATTGATTTTTCCCATCTTATAAACGAAGACACTTGAGCCTCTGCCTGAGGTCACATAGCTGGTGAGTGGCATTAATCCTGGTCCCACCGATCCCATCCCTATGTACATTCCAGAGGACTGAGGGGAGGAAACACTGCCAGCCATGCCCACACTCCTGCCTCATCTATAGGAGGGAGGGGCCACTGCTCAGCCCCACACCAGCTGCCTTCAGGGAAGGCTGGGGAAGGCTGGCTGCAGTATTCCCTACATGTGTCCTTCCAAGGTGATCCCTGGAAAAGAGATTAACAGAGCAGCCACCCATCCGATCTGGGATCTGTCACTGTGAGCCATGTCTGTGTGCTTGTCTCTCGTCAGCCCAGGTCAGCCCAAGAGCCTGGGACCAGGCCCCCTCAGTGTCCTCCCAGGATCCTGGAGTCTCGAAGGAAGGGTCACTGGAAGTGGGGAAGAAGATGGGAGGGGAGGGCACACCAGGCAAAGGGATCACATGTGGGCAAAGGCCTGGAGGTGGGGAAGGCTTGGGGAGGACTGAGCAGCACTGGCCAGGGAGGACGACAGAGCAGAGGCATGAGGGGGCGGGGAAAGTAGGAAGAAGATGGTCCCCCTTCTAGCGACAAACCAGAGCTGTGGAAGGCAGAATGCACAGTTGGAGAAAGAGAAATGGGGGAAGGGGAGGCCAAGGGGAGCAGAGCACAGGTGGAAGGGGTCCAAGAGGTGAGAATGCAGAGCCAAGAGGCAGGGGCGCGGTGGGGGGCAGGGGAAAGGGCAGGAAAGGAACCAACGGTGGAATTTCACAAGGGGCCACGGTGTGGTTTAGGGGGTCATGTCAATCTGTTTCCTTGCAGCTGGCGGACCCGGCAGTCCCCCGGTGTCTGCAGGTGCCACTGGACAGCCTTCATCCAGCCTGCCGCTTACTGGCATAACCCCTAGCTGAGGCATGACTGGGGTCTGCAGTGCCAGGGTGAGCTCCAGGAGACTGTCACGTTCCACGGACTCCTCAGGAGTCCTCCCGGTGGGACACATGGAGAGGCATCCTAGAGGGCTTGGAGTTATGGGAGCGGGGGGATCCCATAAGGCAGAATTTCCCAGGCTCAGTGCTTCATGTGATGGAGATGCTGCATGGTGCTAGAGCCTTCAGGCTCCGTAACCACACCTGGGTTCGAACCTCACTGCTCCCACTTTCTAGTGTACCGAGTGTGGCGGCACAGCCTTGAGTGACTGCCGCTCTTAACATCTCTAATGTTTTCAGTCCAGGTGTGTGCAAAGGGGACACCTGCTCAGAGATGGGAGGTGCTGACAAGCTGCTGCTGGCACACCACACAGCACCCAGCACCCAGCACCCAGCACAGCGCCCACCAATCGCACAGCGCAGCTGCGGCTGCCATCACTCATTCCCTCCAGCGGTGTGGACGGTGCAACAGGACTCATCCTCCATGCTTAAATTGATGGGAACGCAAATGAATATCTGCCTGAGAACTGCACAGTACTTCTGAAATCATCTCATCAGGCCAAGTCACGGCACCTTGTTCGCATCAGAAAGCCAGGATGTCTCTGGTGGCCAAAACCCGGGCTTCCTCCTGCCCTCTGTGTACCCTCACCTTGCCCAGGTGAACCCAGAAGGGAGCCAGGATCCCAGCACCAGCCACAGCTCAGCTGGGCACCTCCTGGGCCCTGATGGCTCACAGAAAGCCAGAGCGTTGGAGCAAGGAAAACTGAGTTTTGCGTGGGGGAGCAGTAAGACGTTTCTCAGCCCTACGACTCAGCAGAAGCTGGGCCGGAAGTGTGGGAGCTGGTCTGGCTGACTGTGGTCAGAGCCCCAAGTACCCAATTCCTCCCTCCCTGGCCTTCAGGCGGCAGCGTCCTTCCTCAGGAAGATTTCCCAAGGTCTCCTCACCCCACGACCTTGAGACTTACCCCTGGGGCTCCCAGAAGCCCCTTTCCCAGCAAATAGCCCCTCATTCCTCTGCTCAGAAACTTCCAGGGGTCACCTGGGATTCCCCACAGCCAGCGAGCAGGTCCCTTCCCCATTCCGGCCTCCCAGATACCTCTTTCACTTGGCCTTCTCCCTGGCCCGGCCAGCAAGCTTCCATGTCATCCCCAAAAGGGCCCAGCCCGACATCCCCTTCCTGCCTCTTTCCAGAGGGCCCTGGGTCTCTCCCGCCTCCAGCCTCCAGAAAGGAAGCGTCCACACCCAGCCTTTCACTTACTAGGGGTGTGACCAAGGTAAATGATCAGACCCCTCTTAGCCTCCATTTCCTCATCTGCAAAATGGTCCAACAATTTTGAGCTCCTTGGGTTGTTATCAGAATGAAATGGGAACCTGAACATGAAGCATTTAGCGTGGCTCCAGACGGGCAGGCACCCACAATGGCATCCTGCATCCCCCAGTTCAGTGCTCCGTGTTTCATCCTCCCACTGTTCCCAGAGGATGCACCTTACACTCTTCCCTAGCTTCCCTCCTCCCCAAGTACTTGGCTCAAGGCTGGGCAAGCTGAATGCTCCAGAAATGCAGTAATACGGCAGCCAACAAAGAGGACCCCTTCCAGTGACAGACTCCATGGGTCACTCCTCAGAGGTAGCATAAAGATGGATTCCATCATCATGCACCAAGAAGGCACTGCCACCTCACTGCCCTGCCCCGTGCTCTGGGCCCACAGGGCTCCCGCCATGTCGTCAGGAAACTGCCCACATGCAGCCCCTGCCCTGCCTGGCATAAGCCTCACCCCAGCAGCACAGGGCTGCCACACCCTACCTCCCACGTGCATTTCCTGGGGCCATCTGGTCCCTGGTGCTGGTGAATTCCTCCCAGTGACAACGTAATTCACCAGGTACTAGGGCCTGCCAGCTCTTTGGGCAAGGAATTTGGCCCAGAGGCTCTGAAGGGGCTTCCCAGGGGAGGGCGGGGGCAGGCACACTCTGGGCAGAGGGCATAGTTCCGAGGGAAGGACCTGCCGCAGCTCCATCCTCCTCCTCCTCAGCTGCTGCTGGGAGCCTCTGCCTGCCACCCAGATCCAGGCCTCCTCAGGGTGTGGTCCATGCAGTGCCACAGGGAAGGGGACCCTGTGAGGCTACTCATCCCTGGACACAGCCCCAGGGAGGGCCGGGAACAGAGACCAGGAGGAGAGGGGACCCTCCAGGCGTCCTTGTCCTCCCTAACCGGGCCTCTCACCAGGCACTTCCAGCCCCCTCTTTGAAACGCTCCACGGGGAAAGGCCGAGTCAGCACTCTGGCCACAACTCTCTCCCAGGGCCTGGCTTTAAAGTGTGCTCTGGGGCTCTGGGAATGGCCCTCCTCCCCACCCCTCCCCGCTGCCTGCCTCTTGAGGCCCTGCGCAGAGGAGCAGACGAAGGCAGGAGTTCCAGGAGACAGAGGAACCGCCTGCGAGGCTGCCCTGCGGTGGGTTAGGGGGTTACTCGGCCTGGTTTTACGTCTGTCCGACATTCAATGCCAGGTGGGCCCAGAATTGCTCCGGGGGCTCTGGTTGGTGTGAATGTGGGTCACCGAGGCCCCCACCTTTCCCATCTGGCAGATACGTGTCTTGCGCCTACGTCACACCAGGCCAACCCAGCGAGCACGGGCCAGGCTGGAGGCCCCAGACTCTCCAGGGGGCTGTCTGGTCCTCGCACAAAACTGCAGACACTGCACGGACTGTCCCCATCCCCCAGTTAAACAGCCAGGAGGACCAAGCTGGGCCAGCGTCGGGCTGTAATCACCACCCTCCTCGGCGATTCCCGCGTTCACTCCAGACACCCCCCGCCCCACTCCCCCAGGAAGTAGATCTTTCCTTTTAACTCTCGGATTCTTGGCCAGGGATCTGTCTGTCCTCACACTTCACCGTCACCCCTGAATAAGGGGCAGGAAAAGAAGGGCGCAGTTTCGAGGTTTTCCGATTTTTGTTTTCTTTTCTGTTGTTTGGGTTTTGGTTTTTACATCTTTAGCAGCTATTCTGCCGCTCTCTGGAGGGCCACCAGGGTGCCCAGAGCTGCCCATGCTATGCAGCATCACGGCAGGGCAGCGCCCAGCCCGTCGCTGCGTCCCGGTGGCAGAAGCCTCACAGGGCTGCTGAGCTCACGCGGGGCGGATGCCGCATGCCACAGCCTCCTTGAAGACTAAGTGTGGAAAAGAAAATATCAACGCCCACGAGATGCGGGGGCCGGGGGCACAGTGGGGGGAAGTGAACCCTCGCGGGTAGTTGGAAAGCCTTCCTAACGCATCAGTCCTGGGACAGAGCCAGGAGCCCGGGCTCTTCGGGCGCGCCCTGCAGGTCCCCCTGCCGAGGACTGGCCGGCGCCGGGTGGTCCGGGAGCGCAGAGCGCGGGGGTCCTCGCGAGCCAACCCGCTTCCTCCGAGGCTGCTGGAGAGCCCCCGGCTCCCCTCCCCCGCCGCCCGCCACATCTGGTTCCACTCAGGTCCTCCCCCACCTCCAGGCGCGCTCCTCCTCCCCTCTCCTCCCCCGCTTTCAGAAAAGCGGAGACGAGTTTTAAAAACCCAGTCACACACACACGCACACGCACACACGCTTCTGGAGAAAAGAGGGGGGAAAAGGAGGGAAAAGTCGAGAGTGGCCCGCGCCCCGGCGCTCCCCCCGCCCGGGCCCCGAAGTTGGCCAAGTTGGCAGCTCCTTACCCGGGAGGGCGGCGTTCCCGGGGGCGCCAGGGCGGCCGAGGTGCAGGCCCCCGAGGAGCAGGACGCAGCGCAGCAGGTGACGAGGCCAGGACGCGGGGGCTGGCCAGCCGGGCCCCATCCCCAGGCGCGGCGCTCAGCGGACGCGGGAACCGAGGGCGCACGGGCGAGACGCTCGGGGCTTGGCTGTGATGACCGCCCACAAGGGGCTCGCGTCCTCCTCTGGGTCGGGACGAAGTGATGCCTCCTGGGGAGGAGGAGGGAGGAGGCAGGCCGGGCGGAGGGAGGGCGGAGGGAGGAGCGCAGACCCGGGGAGGAGGGTTTGAGGGGCAGAAGGGAAGGGAAGCGGGCAGCGTGGGAGGGGAAGGGGAGGAGGCGCGAGCGGCGCGGGGCTGGGGCTGGGGCTGGGGCCGGGGCCGGGACAGGGGCGAGAGTGTCTGGAGGGAGAGAGAGGGGTGGCGGGAGAGGAGGATACGCCGAGTCCAGGAGGACCCCGGCGCGCGCCCTTTCTCTTGCTGCTCTGTTTCCCAATCTCTCCACGCCTCGCCTTCCCTCTCTCCTGTCCCGGCCAGGAGCCCCAGACGCTGCGTCACAACTCCCCGGCTGGCGCGGGCGGGGAAGCAACTGCAAAACTTTCCGCAAACTTCATGGCGTGGTGGGACCTGGGCTGCGAGGTCTGGCCGGCTCGGGGCGGGGGCGTGTAGCTGACCCAGGTGGCCAAACCCGGGCCGGCAGCATCCGCCCCGCCATCCCGCCTCTTTCTGCCGACGTCTCCAGCAGCCCAGCATCCATGCCGAGGAGGACCCCTCCCCCGGTCTGGTGGGGAAGGGGCGGAGCTCTGGGGTTGGCCACCAGGGTGAAGATTGGGGGAAGGGGAGGCAGGGCCCTTGTTCCGTGTGCAGAGCACAAACAATTCTTGCACGTCTTCTTTTAGCATTTTCGTGACCCCTGCGTCAATGTCCCCGGCGTAGGAGTGTAGCACTTTTGCTGGTTGGGGCTGCATCCAGAAACCTGGGGAAAATCTGTCCACTGGACGTCCCAGAAGACCGACATCATCACTCCCAACAACTGGACTGCTGGCCGGTGGCAAAAGACCAACTGGAAATTTCATAAAAGGGAAGGCAATCCACAGTTAACTCAGTGTTAGGCAACAGGTCTCTGCAGCACAGAGCAGGGACTGGGAAGTCAGGATGCTGGAGTCCAGCCCTGCCTCTCTGCCGATTACCTGTGCGACCTTGGGAAAGCCTCTTGGGGTCTCAGGACATAGAGCAGGACTGAAACATTGAGACCCTAAGGGCAAAGAAGACACATTTCTCCTACCACAAGTAATCAAATAAAAACACTATGATGCTGTAATACGGACCAGGTGCGGTGGGTCATGCCTGTAATCCCAGCACTTTGGGAGGCCGAAGAGAGAAGGATAGATTGAGCCCAGGAGTTCAAGACCAGCCTGGGCAACATAGGCGGACCCCATCTCATTTTGTTAATATAAATTAAAAAAAAAAATAAAACTGTAATATAAATTTTGTTTCCTGCCTTGTACACCTTGGTATGGTTTTTGAAATAAATTCAATTTTTTTCTTTTTATTCCTCCTGTCTTGAGTAAATGCTTCCCCAACTCTGCAGTGGGCACGTTGGTCAGAGATGCTCACTCGGCTCTTCTGGTCTCTGCCAGGCTGAGGCACTTGGCAAACAGTTCGTGGTAATAGAAACCCCCCACTGAAATCACCTAGAGGCCCCTGAAGAGGGTCCCATTAGCCACCTTTGGCCCCGAAACATGGTTAGCAGCCAGGCCAACAAAGCCCCTGCACTCCACGGCTAGCTTCAGCAGGTCTGACAGGGCCAGGCCCCTCCTGGCTGTGGCTCCACTGCCCCTTGGGACATATGTTCTTGGCCTGGCATGTTGTGGGATCTCAGCGCTCTGCACACAACAAGCCATGCTGGGGCTGCCTCAAAGCTCCCCCTCTTGGCCTCCCCCCTTGCACAATCCTGTAATCTCCGAAGGATTTGAGGATTTGCTGGCTTCAGCTAAGATGCTGTCTCTGTCTGAACAGCCAGAACACAGGATACTTCTTCCCTGAAACACGGCTGGACTCCCCGCTCCCCAGCAGCTTGAGTAGGTTTTGGCATTTCCCGCTGGTCTTCCCCACCCTCGTGCTGCCCTTCCCCACCCTCGTGCTGCCCGTGGCAGGACCGAATCCCACTCCCTGACATCACCAGTGCACATCGTGGGGCCAGAGTCCACCACTAGCCAGCACCAGGTCCCGCCATGCCCAGCACACAGGAGGTGTGCTCTCCTCTCTTCACCCACCAGTTCAACAAGCACTGACCGCTAGCCCTGTGCCAGCTGCTAGAGAAACAGACGGGCAAATACAGTTGCAGCCCCGGTGGAGTCTCATTTAGTGGGGAAAAGAAACGTTTTGGCATATTCCAGGCAAAGCACTCAAGGGCTGAGGAGCATGAAAGTGTGCTGCGCTGGCAGAGACAGAGGTTGGTTCAAGCCTCTAAGGCCCAGTTCTAGTCTCTGTCGAGGGTAAGACTTACTCCCCCCCCCCCACATGGTTCCACACTGAGTTCCGCTGACTGTTCTGCTGATGTCTGCAGCCACCAACTGCCTTTGATCTTGGGGAAGAAAGCAGGGCCACATCTGGGAGGGTCTCCCTGTGGAGAATCCAGCCGGGTTCCCCACTGTGTAAAGATCCTATCTGTGCAGGTTCAGCTGTCAATGGAACGTGGTCACGGTCTGGGACCGTGGGACCGAGGAGTGTTAGGTGTTTGAGCAGCATGGGGTCTTCAGGGAGTCCCTCACCAGCACCCAGACTTTCATCTACTCCAGAAGGGCCAGCGTCCTCTATGCCCACAGCCTCCTCACCACTCCTGTGCCCACAGTTGAACAGCCATTTATGGAGGGTCAGGACGTGTCAGGCATCAAGCTAGATGCTGGAGGCTTAGTAAGCTCTCTGACTTGCCCAGGGGATTTTTTGCTAAGATGGTATGCACTATCATGGAACTGAAACTGAAAATTCTCCCTAGACACTGATCAACTGTCAGCCAGCAACAGCTTCTGGGGGTGATACGGTTTGGATCTGTGTCCCCGTCCAAATCTCATGTCAAATTGTAATCCCAAGTCTTGGAGGTGGGCCCTGGTGGGAGGTGACTGGATCATGGGGGTAGATTTCTCATGAATGGTTTAGCACCTCCACGCCCAGCTAATTTTTTTTTTTTTTTTTTTTTTTGGATTTTTAGTAGAGATGAGGTTTCACCATGTTAGGCTGATCTCGAACTTCTGACCTCAGGTGATCCACCAACCTCAGCCTCCCAAAGTGCTGGGATTACAGGCGTGAGCCACCAGACTTGGCCCAGTCTCAAGTATTTCCTTATAGCAATGGGAGAATGGTCTAATGGGGTGGGGGGGGTCCTGCTGATTTAATCAAAATCAGTTTAGGCCAGGTGTGGTGGCTCAGGCCTTGTAATCCCAGCGCTTTGGGAGGCCAAGGTGGAAGGATCACTTGAGGCCAGGAGTTAACAATCAGCCTGGGCAACATAGTGAGACCAGATCTCTACAAGAAATTTAAAAATTGGCTGGGTTTGCTCATGGTGGTATGCACCTATAGTCCTAGCTACTTGGGAGGACAAGACAGAGTGCTTGTGCCCGGTATTTGAGATTGCAGTGAGCTATAATCACACCACTGGACTCCAGTCTGAGTGACAGAGCGAGATCCTGTCTCTTATCAATCACTCAGTTTAGTGGAAGGAGTATAGACTCTGAAGCCAGAGAAACCTGAGTTCAAATCCTGGCTTCCCCAATTCACAGCTTTGTGACCTGCAGCAAGTTATTAATACTTTAGCTCGGAGCTCACAGTTCTTACTTGTAAATGGGGCAACTTGAGATGTTTCCTACCTTGGCAATTAAATGTTAAGTGTAAAGCAATGGCATGGCCCCTGCTCAATGGGGATGTTCAGGGAATGTGGTCCCCTCCGTTTCCCGTCTTCCTTTGCCATTTGGACATCAGGGTGTCTCCCTTATTCCTTACCCTTCTCCCTGCCTGTCTCTCCCCTACGCTCCCGCCCCAGCCCGCCCATGAGATGGGCACAGATCAGTTTTATCTCGTTGTAACACTAAGTTTTACTTTGCCTGGGAAAACAACACAACATCCCTGCATTTTCTGACCGTCTCCATGTTTAACTGCACAAAAATGGTACCCTAAAGGGTACACTAATCTAATTAGAAGCGGGCTCACTTTGGCTAATAAATGTGTGCCCATAAACAGCTCAGCATGGAGCAGTGGGATGAGTCAGGCCTGGAGATTGGAGGTGAGTGGGAGTTCCAGCTCTGCCAGTCACCTGCCACACGTCCTCCAGCAAGTCACTTTCTTTGCCTGAGTCTCAGTGCCCTGTGAGGTGTAAGTTTTGGGGTCATTACTCACTGTGCTTAGGATTCCTCTGGCATTACTCTCTTCTCTGGTTCTGTGGCTCAGCAGCCTCTCCAGCCACAGGGTGCCCCGGGAGCAGAGCACCCCAGCAGGCCAGGTCTATGACGGAAGCTTAGGAAAGGAGAACACAGGACAGGGAGAATGAACTGGATGGCCAGGTAGGGTAGGAGGCTATGAAGAAAGACTTGGCCAGCCCTTGCCTGCAGCAACTAGAAAAGAAGCGGTGACCCCAAAGGGTTCTGTATGACCTGCTCCAAGCCAGGGGAGAGGACTAGCCAAATGTGGGGCTGGCCCAAGCAGATCTCACCCTCTCTTCTCCCTGGCTCCTGTATCTCAAATCCCCTAGGGCTCCACCCAGACAATCCCTCCAAGTCCATCTGGCTACACCCTCATCTACAGCACCAAGGATCCCAGACAGGACTGGGCTTAAGAGGGAAGGAAGAAGGCAGGCTCAAGATTCAGGAAGATCCACATTTCAAGATTTGGTTCAATCTCTCCCAAGGATAAGGAACTATTTTTTCCCACACCCACCTCACGGGGGAACTCACAGCTGGTCTGTCGTCTCTTGACTTGTCCACCCCATTGCAGCCCCAGCCCTCTTCACCCCTCATCCAGCCAGTTACAACCTGACAGCAATTCTGCCCGCTTTCTCTAGGTTCTTTCCCTTCTCCCTTCTGTGGAGAACACCTAGAAGGACTCACTCATCCCAGGAAAGCCTCTCAGTTTACATCCACTCACTTCCAACCCAAGGCCCGTATTAGAAAAGGGATCCTTAGGCCAGGTGCAGTGGTTCACGCCTGTAATCCCGACACTTTGGAAGGCCAAGGTGGAATGATCACTTGAGGCCAGGAGTTGGAGACCAGCCTGAGGAACACAGTGAGACCCGGTCTCTACAAAAATAAAATGAGCCGGGCGAGGTGGCTCACGCCTGTAATCCCAGCACTTTGGGAGGCCGAGGCGGGTGGATCACGAGGTCAAGAGATCGAGACCATCCTGGTCAACATGGTGAAACCCCGTCTCTACTAAAAATACAAAAATTAGCTGGGCATGGTGGCACGTGCCTGTAGTCCCAGCTACTTGGGAGGCTGGGGCAGGAGAATTGCTTG
>PVKV010005693.1:56325-112459 GCA_004027835.1 Alouatta palliata | reverse complement strand
GCATCTCACACGGGGGTCATTTGGGGGGAAAAAGGGGAGGGACAGCGGGGGGTGGGGAGTTGGGGAGGGATAGCATGGGGAGAAATGCCAGATATAGGTGATGGGGAGGAAGGCAGCAAATCACACTGCCATGTGTGTACCTATGCAACAATCTTGCATGTTCTTCACATGTACCCCCAAACCTAAAATGCAATAAAAAATATATTAAAAAAAAAAAACCATTAATGAAGTTTCTACCATATGCCAGCCTCTGTTCTAGGCACTGGAGACATATCCATGAGCAAAATAAACTAAAATCTCTGTCAAAAAGAAAAAAAAAAAGTCAGAACCCATCAGTGTGTTGTGTTCAGGAAGCCCGTCTCACATACAAAGACACACCTAGACTCAAAATAAAGGGATGGAAGAAGATTTACCAAGCAAATGGAGAAAAAAAAAGAGGGGCTGCAATCCTAGTCTCTGATAAAATGGACTTCAAACCAACAAAGATCAAAAGAGACAAAGAAGGACACTACATAATGGTAAAAGGATCAATCCAACAGGAAGAGCTAACTATCCTAAATATATGCGACCCCAACACAGGAGCATCCAGATACATAAAGCAAGTTCTTAACGACTTAAAATGAGATTTAGACTCCCACGCAATTATAGTGGGAGACTTCAACACTCCACTGTTAATATTAGATAGATCAATGAGACAGAAAATTAACAAGGATATCCAGGACTTGAATGCAGAGCTGGACCAAGCAGACCTAATAGACATATACAGAATGCTCCACCCCAAATCCACAGAATATACATTTTCCTCAGCACCACATTGCACTTACTCTAAAATTGACCACATCATTGGAAAGAAATCACTCCTCAGCAAATGCAAAAGAACAGAAATCATAACAAACAGTCTATCAGACCACAGCATGATCACACTAGAACTCAGGATCAAGAAACACACTCAAACTCACACAACCACTTGGAAACTGAACAACTTGCTTCTGAGTGTAGACTGGATAAACAATGAAATGAAGGCAGAAATAAAGATGTTCTTCAAAACCAACCAGAATGAAGACACAACTTACCAGAATCTCTGGGACACCTTTAAAGTAGGGTCTAGAGGGAAATTTACAGCAATAAATGCCCACCAGAGAAGAGAGGAAAGATCTAAAATCGACACCCTATCATCAAAATTGAAAGAGCTAGAGGAGCAAGATCAAAAAAACTCAAAAGCTAGCAGAAGACAAGAAATAACTAAGATCAGAGCAGAACTGAAGGAGATAGAGACATTAAAAACCCTTCAAAAAAATCAGTAAATCCAGGAGCTGGTTTTTTGAAAAGATCAACAGAATAGACTGGTAGCCAGATTAATAAAAAAGAAAAGGGAGAAGAAGCAAATAGATGCAATAAAAAATGGTAAAGGGGATATCACCACTGATCCCACAGAAATACAACCTACCATCAGAGATTACTGCAAACACCTCTACTCACGTAAACCAGTAAACCAGAAAGAAATGGATAAATTCCTAGACACTTGTACTCTACTAAGACTAAACCAGGAGGAAGGTGAAACCCTGAATAGACCAATAACAAGGGCTGAAGCAAAGGCAGCAATCAACAGCCTACCAACCAAAAAAAGTCCAGGTCCAGATGGGTTCACAGCCGAATTCTACCAGATGTACAAAGAGGAGCTGGTTCTATTCCTTCTGAAACTGTATCAAACAATACAAAAGGAGGGAATCCTCCCAAACTCATTTTATGAGACCAACATCATCCTGATACCAAAACCAGACAGAGACTCAACTAAAAAAGAAAACTTCAGGCCAATATCCATGATGAACATTGACACAAATATCTTCAATAAAATACTGGCAAACAGATTGCAACAGCACATCAAGAAGCTTATCCATCATGACCAAGTAGGCTTCATCCCGGGGATGCAAGGCTGGTTCAACATACGCAAATCCATAAACGTAATCCATCACATAAATGGAACCAAAGACAAAAACCGCATGATTATCTCAACAGATGTAGAGAAGGCCTTGGATAAAATTCAACAGCCCTTCATGCTAAAACTCTCAATAAACTAGGTATTGATGGAATGTATCATAAAATGATAAAAGCTATATATGACAAACCTACAGCCAATATCATACTGAACGGGCAAAAGCTGGAAGAATTCCCTTTGAAATCTGGCACCAGACAAGGATGCCCTCTCTCACCATTCTTATTCAACATAGTATTCGAAGTTCTAGCCAGAGCAATCAAGCAAGAAAAAGAAATAAAGGGTATTCAATTAGGAAAGGAGGAAGTCAAACTGTCCCTATTTGCAGATGACATGATTGTATATTTGGAAGACCCCATCGTCTCAGCCCAAAATCTTCTCAAACCAATAAGCAAATTCAGCAAAGTCTCAGGATACAAAATCAATGTGCAGAAATCACAAGCATCCCTATACACCAATAACAGACAGAGAGCCAAATCAAGAGCAAACTGTCATTCACAATTGCTACAAAGAGAATAAAATACCTAGGAATACAACTAACAAAGGATGTAAAGGACCTCTTCAAGGAGAATTACAAACCACTGCTCAATGAAATAAGAGAGGACACAAACAGATGGAGAAACATTCCATGTTCACAGTTAGGAAGAATCAATATCGTGAAAATGGCCACAGTGCCCAAAGTAATCTACAGATTCAACACTATCCCCATCAAGCTACCAATGACCTTCTTCACAGAACTGGAACAAACCACTTTAAACTTCATATGAAATCACAAGAGACCCTGCATAGCCAAGACAATCGTAAGCAAAAAGAACAAAGCCAGAGACATCACACTACGGGACTTCAAACTTTACTACAAGGGCACAGTAATCAAAACAGCATGGTACTGGTACTTAAACAGAGACACAGACCAATGGAACAGAACAGAGACCCCAGAAGAAACACATCTACAACCATCCAATCTTTGACAAACCTGACAAAAACAAGCAATGAGGAAACACCAAAAACAATGGCAATAAAAGCCCAGATAGACAAATGGGATCTAATTAAACTCCACAGCTTCTGCACAGCAAAAGAAACCATCATTTGAGTGAACTGGCAACCAACAGAATGGGAAAAAATTTTTGCAATTTACCGAACTGACAAAAGGCTAATATCCAGAATCTACAAAGAACTAAAACAGATTTATAAGAAAAAAACAAACAACCCCATTCAAAAGTGGGCAAAGGATATGAACAGACACTTTTCAAAAGAAGATATATATGAGGCCAACAAACATATGAAAAAATGCTCATCATCACTGGTCATTAGAGAAATGCAAATCAAAACCACGCTGAGATACCATCTCACACCAGTTAGAGTGGCGATCATTAAAAAATCGGGAGACAACAGATGCTGGAGGGGAGGTGGAGAAATAGGAACACTCTCACACAGTTGGTGGGAGTGTAAATTAGTTCAGCCATTGTGGAAGACAGTGTGGCGATTTCTTAAGGATCTAGAAATAGAAATTCCATTTGACCGAGCAATCCCATTACTGGGTTTATACCCAAAGAACTATAAATCGTTCTACTATAAAGACACATGCATATGTATGTTCATTGCAGCCCTGTGTACAATAGCAAAGACCTGGAACCAACCCAAATGCCCATCAGTGATAGACTGGACAGGGAAAATGTGGTACATATACACTATGGAATACTACACAGCCATAAAAAACGATGAGTTCGTGTCCTTTGTAGGGACATGGATGAACCTGGAAACCATCATTCTCAGCAAACTGACAAAAGAGCAGAAAGTCAAACACCATATGTTCTCACTCATAGGTGGGTGTTGAACAACAAGAACACGTGGACTCAGGGAGAGGAGCATCACACTGGGGGCAGTTGGAGGGGGTAGGGGAGAGACAGCAGGGGATAGGGAGGGTGGGGAGGGATAATATGGGGAGAAATGCCAGATATAGTATGCACCTAAAGTAAAATAAATAAATTAAAAAAAAAAAGAAATAGAACAAGGAACAAGGCAGATGAGGCCTAAAATATCACCATTGGTGATAATGACTGGTTTTCACTGTGATGGGAAGAGATTATTACTGAAGGAATGTTTTTCCTTCAGTTTCAATGTCCATCCATGTAAAAGGAACTCAATTACTGTAACTCCTGGCCTCCCTCCCTTTTAAATTTTCTCTGCCCTAAGGGAGGTGAAGTGACATATCTGATTGGTAAATTTGGAAAGAACAGACTAGGGCATATGCTGCTCATCCCTTTTCTGTTCCTTCTTGGAAGTGAGTGACTCACAGCAAACAGGTATTCTGCTCTGCTTCTCAGGGCAAGAAACTTCCCATATCTGGCCTTGTCTGTGACTGGGTCAACCAGCCGATTTGGAGATGCCAATTTGAAAGCTCATTTGACTCCCATCCCCAAGTTATTCCCTCCAACTTAGCCTTTCTCAGTAACAATGGTGATATTTCAGTCCTCATCTGCCTTGTTCCTTGTTTTATTTCTTAATTTGCTTAGAATCTGGGTGAGAAAGAAGGTTGATAACCTTTGGGCACTCATTAGACCCCAGTAGGTGCCATTTGTCCCAGTTTGCACAGTGTCTTGGAACTTAATTCTAAAGCCATGATTCTCTGGGGGGTTGAAAAGCATTTCTAAATAAATCTTCTCCCACAAATAGCCCCTGGACCTTGAGGATCACAGAAAGTCACCATTGAACATTTTTTTTTTTTCTGCTGGAGGTCTTGAGCCTCTTGGTTGTATTGTGGCCAAAAGAGGATCTGTTACTCCCCTCCACTCCCCTATAGATGTACATACAACTTTGGGAAACCCCAGAGAGTTTGAAGCTACAATCCTATCACAAACAGCTTGCTACAAGTATGCTTTTGAAATGAATTATTTTTCCAGTTTTTTCACTTTAACCTCTGCCCCAATAGTCGTAAAAACAGAGGCATGGAGCCTGAGTTCTTTTCTCTCTGTGGACCATTCTGCATTTATCTTTTCCAATAGTTTCCTTTGCTTCTGCTCTTTTTCGCTGGTACAAAGACAGGAATTTCCAAACAGAGCCTTTAAATAGTCCATTACTTTTTACCGATGTTATGCAATCTAGCTTTACAGTCAAACTTTTAAGCAAACTGCTACTTGTGTGAATGCCTGTTTGGAAGTGAGACTAATCTTTCCCTACTGGAAAAATAACCAACACTTACTGCACCATAGCTACGATTACATCACAATAAATGTTCTACGCAGGACTAGAAACAGTTCTGCAAAGAAAAATGCTTGGGAATGGGTAATTGGAATTTTCACTGAGCTCTGAAAGAAACTGCAAGAAAAAAGATCTTTGATCTGCATCCCAGTATTTTTTTTTCCTCTGAAAGAACACTGCACAAGGAATTCTGACATTCTCTGCATTCTAATGGAGACAACTTGGGAAGCAGAGGCTTATCTCTACATGTGCCTCATTACTGCCATGATGGCACTGTTTATCAGGGATAGAGAGAAGATCGAGAAGGTAGTTCTTTCCTGGACAATTTTGTGCTCTGTCTCTTAAGTACTTTTCCTTTGCCGTGGATGTGAATATTTTAAAGGCCAAAAAAGCCCCTCCATTTGAGCTGCAGATGGTCACAGGAAGCAAACAAGAATGCTAACAACTCATTTTAAAAAGGAAAAGGGGAAGGAAGTGCCAAGTTCTACACTGCCTATCCATACTGATGTTGAGCCCATCTTGGCCTAGCTGGTAGAACCGGAAATTCTGAATAATATTAAGGGGTTGCAATGATCCCTAAGGGTAAAAATAATGTGTTTGTTAGAACAACAGCCACATCAACAATGAAACAGATAGGAAAAAAGATACCCAAGAACACATTTGTTTTCCTCGTAATAGGAACATGTTAAGTTCATTATTCAGAGGACTTTGATTACCCTTTTTAAAGTTTTTTTTGGTGAGTTTAATTTTCAAGGCTGTTAACCAGTGATGTCAACTTAATTATAGCAAACAACCAACCCATAATGTATGATGCCAGTTTTGGTTTCACTTTAGTCTTGTGTTAGACTTGAGTTTCTTTGCTCATTTACAAGTTTCTGAGGCAGGAAGGTTTCTGAGCAGTCACTTGCTTTCCCCCAGCTGGTGTCTTTGTTCTCCAGTTTGCCATGGGGAATTGAGGGAACAGACACTTATGACTTTTTATCTCAGTATTAATAGTGCCCTTCAATGATTTATGAAGCTGTGCTGTTGCATTTTTAACCTTGATGTCCTTCTGATTATTGTTCTCCAATGGTAAGATTAACACAGAGGGGGCCCAAAGATTCATAATCAGTTTCTTGCGTACAAATTCACCCAAATGTAGGTAAAATAGAGTCCTTGGTGGCATAACGAGTTCCAGATGGAATGAACTGAGAACATCTAAGCATTTAACCGAAAGCACCCTTATATTTGTCACCATGAACGTGGCATTTTCTGTAGAAAATGTCTTCACACTAAAATTTAGTTATACTTTTTTATCTCAGCATTCAGTGAACCAGAATTTGAGAATGTCATGTATATCTTGTGCTAAAGTTCAGAACAACACTTGTTAGTAATTGTTATATATGTGTTTGTCTTTTCTTCTAATGGGTGATAGTAACTCAGGATGAAGGTTCTTTGACTATGTATTTCAGTGTTCAATTTAGGCAAAATACTGGTGATATTCGGGAAAGAAAATCATCCCTGTCCTTTTTCCACAGGTCTCTGGAGGCCCTGTGTTGAATTTTTCCAATCTTGTGCATGGACTTCTCAAAAAATAATTTGGCGAACAATCACAGTTGACCACTCAGTCACTATCCTTACAGCTACTAGTGGCCTTGAGACAGTGATCTGACCAGTGAAAGGTAAAGAGAATTCTTTTGGGGACTTTGGAAACGCTTTTGTGTTCTCATTAAAAGGCAAAGCTTAAGACAAAAGCTCTTTGGTGCTATCCCTTCCCTTTAACTTGAATACAAATACAGTGATCACTTGTGATCAAGACGTAAGACACCTGAGGTCAAAAAGCCAACCTGTTTAGGGAAGAAGAAAAATGGAGAAAGCTTGGGTTTTTTTTATGACATCACTGGGCTGTGGGAGCAACCCCAAGGCCACCTGTGTGGACTATCTTGTTACATAAACAAGAAATGTCTTTATTGTTTATGTCCCTGCTACTTGCATCCAAAAACATTCTTATGTGAAGCGAGGTCTAGGGTGGAGGCAAGAACAGAAAGGTCTGTGGCAGCAGCAATGGCTGGTTGATTCTGTTAGGAAGTATTGCCCCAGAGACTGATGAAGGAATGGCAAATGCTGCTTGAGGCCTAGGAGCTGCTTCACCCATAGCTGCTCTGGCCTTCCACTCAGGGAAGACACCCAGGTTTTGTTAATATCATGACAGTGATATTAATAATGTTCAACAAAGGGGGCAAGAATACAAGCAATTAGTTGAATTCTTAGAGTCCAGTGAAAGAGTGTAGGGGCAGAGCAGAGAGCAGGAGAGTAAAAACAAAACTTCTTTGTTTGCTTCCCTGTGTGGTTTAATTTGCCCAAACTGAGTGGTTTAGAAGTACATCCTTCAGCTGAAAGTCTAACCGCCTGAGTCTTATGGAACATACCTGTGTGAATTTGTAACTTGCATCTTCTGTGTGGGAGAGGACTAGGGGGGCATATAACCATGTGAGGGGATTTTCTTTCTTCCCAAGGGAGCTGATGACCAAGGCTGAACGCCCAGGGTAGCAGAGTTCCAGGTGAGGATTGGCCAGCGGTAACCTGGTCCCCCAGTTTCCTCAACCACCATGTAAGCTGGTGTTGTAGAGAGGGGGTGGGTGTGTGTGTGTGTGTGTGTGTGTGTGTGTGTGTGTGTTTCCTGGAAACACTCCTATTCAAAGCAAAGCGAGGTCAGCCTTAAAAGCAAGCTGACCAAAAAAACTATAAAATCTGGGGTGGATTACATTTCAGAGTGGTTCCTTACAACCGTTACTAACAGGCATTAGTCAGCTGTTTCTAGTTTAAGTAAAAAGTAAAAGGTATATTCAACTTGTCTTTATTCTATTTTTCTTCTTATGCTAAACATTTAAGCTCCTTCATTTCTGCTATAATATTTTGACATGGTGATTAATCTATCAGTTTTAGCTTGAAACTTGATTTCTTCAATATACTCAGTCAGCAAATAGTTATTGGGTGTCTCCATACCAGTCAGTGAGTGAGTGAGTGACTGTATGTGTCTGTGTAAGACAGAAGAAAGGTAAGCTAGAGGTAGGGGGAGAGAGAGAGAGAGAGGTGGCCAACAGCATCCTTTCAGGATCTCGCACACACAAATTAAAGCTGTGGTTCAATTTGATTAGGAAAATACACTCCAAAACACTGAGAGGATGTGATGCCAGCAAACTGAGCTGCTGGCTGGAGAACACTGAACAAAGATGAAATTGTTTCTGGACCTTAACCCACTCTTATGCAGAATGTCTCCTTCTGACTTGCTTTATCCCTCTTTCCCTTGCAACAGTCAGTGACAGGCTGAGTGGAACATTATCCTGCCTCTCAGAGAAAGTTAACTAACTCATCAGTCACCAGGTGCGGCCCCGCCTATTGCCTGCCTGCCTGCCTTTCCCTCTGAAGGCACGGCCACTCTTGAGAGAATCTTGAGCTGGCTTTGAAGCTGAGACCCCTCTGCACTCCCACTTTGGATGTCTTCACTGGGTGACACACTAGTCAACCCGCTAGGCTCTTGCTATTTCTGAACAGGTTCTCTGAAGTTACTGGAGACCCAAGCGGTTTGCTAGATTTTGCATAAACAACAAAACAGGGCATAAACCCCGTTGTCCAGCATCACTTAATACACTTCTGCTAATGCTCTTTGAAGAAGCCTCTGTAGAGGGCATCGCAAACTGCTCTGCACATTCATATTCAACCCGTGTGCAGCACGCACGGACCATGGCAGGCTGAGAGCCACATGCCTGGTACTGCCTGCCTCCGGCACTGTCTCCAGTCATTCCGCTGTGCTCACGAAGAAGTCCAAGAAATAGAAAACCATAAAAAGCTATTGTCCATGTCCAGTGAGAAATGAAATGCACTGGACCAAGTATCACAACTTCCTTAAAATAATACAACACTTTATTAAGTTTGCATCTGGTCCTGCTCATGGTTTGCAAGGTCATAAACCCCTTGAAATCAACAGCTTGAGCCATCGCTGCTCTGTTCTATTTAAACACATCCTTTTAAAAAAGCAATTTATTACAAACTCTCTATGGTTTCACCTTATCTAAAACACTTAATTCAGTCCATCTCCTGCTTTGCTTTGTAGTGCTGGAAGCAATCAGAAAATTGGAAGCAATTTATTAATAAGAGAACATGCCCTACAGCTCTGGCCTATGAAAACAGTTTCTGAATCACAATGTAGCCACAAGTCAAATTATGGAAAGAATTAATGGCACATCTCATAGTTCTTTTATTTGCCAGCTGATTCATTCCAGATTTGATTGAGGCTCCTAAGTTACAGGTATGGTCTCTTTTGGTGTTTCCAGGGTAGGAAACACATTGTCTTCTACCAGCAACTTTGTTCTAGCTCCCTGAAATACAGTCACTTCTACCACCATGAAAACTACAAAGCAAGGAAGGATCCAGCATAGTTTTCTAGAAAAAAGTAACAGAGAAGAAATGTCTCACAGTTAAGTGAGTAAGGAGTTCTGCCTACACAAAGGCCATAACCAAATGATTTGGTTTGGGGGAGAAAAGCTAGACTTGTGCATGGACATGGTATTCACTGTAGATGACCAAGTCATGCCAGCATCTGATCTCCTTAATCATACCTTTCTCCAGAACCTCTCTCAACCTGCTCTACCCTCAAGCCTTCTCAAGGGAAGAAAGAGAAATGGACCTATCAAAATGCTGAAGCCCCCAGGAAAGAAAACTTTTTTTCTGCATCACAGAGTACTCCTCTATAAAGTGAAAGTGTGGACCAGATAGATTAGGGTCTCTTCTAGCCATAGAGGTGTGGGATTCTTCAGGGCTGTGGCCTAGGAGTGAGGCCAGATGAGGGGCTGGGCATCTGGGATCACTGATAGGGTCATCAGGAATAGCCAATCCTAAGGATTCTTGTGGTTAAAAGAAACTAATTCAAGATCTCTTCAAGGGAAAACAGATGAATTATATAATAGATGGCCAAGAATGGACAGTCCAGTACATGGCACCAAGCAGATGTTTGACACCAGTTCCTTTGCCGAAAGCTCACTGGAACGGCTTGCTCTTGGTGCAGGTTTTTAGTTCAATTCAGCAAATTGGCTAATTGGCCAGTGGAGTTCTGAGATTCACAGCCATGCTGCATCCCATTCCATCTCATCCTATCCCACTCCCTAAGGTAGGGATCTGCCAAACCTGGGCTTTCTCTTCAGATACCCGCTCCAGCAAGAGGAAGGACGCATCTAACTATGGAATAAAAAAAATAGGCCGGGTGCAGTGGCTCATGCCTGTAATCCCAGCACTTTGGGAGCACAAGGCAGGCAGATTACGAGGTTGGGAGATCAAGACCATTGTGGCTAACATGGTGAAACCCCGTCTCTACTAAAAATAACAAAAATTAGCTGGGTGTGGCAGCATGAGCCTATAATCCCAGCTACTCAGGAAGCCAAGGCAGGAGAATCGCTTGAACCAGGGAGTCGGAGGTTGCAGTAACCCAAGCCAAGATCACACCGCTGCACTCCAGCCTGGCAACAGAGCGAGACTTTGTCAATACATAAACGAATGAATGAATGAATGTAGGAAGTGCCATGGATGAGCCATAAAACATCATTCTAGACAAAAGCAGCCAGCCACAAAAGGCCACACAATGTGAGATTTCATTTACACCAAATGTCCAGAATAGGCAAATCCATAAAAGCAGAAAGTAGATTAGTGGTTCCCATGAGCTGGGAAAAGGGGAAAATGAGGAGTGATGCTAATAATATAAAGTTTCTTTTGGGGTGATAAAATGTTCTTGAACTAGTAGTGATAGTTATACATCTCTGTGATTATATGAAAAACCACAGAATTGTCTACTTTAAAGGGTGAATTATATTTCAATAAAATTATTAAAAATACAAAAAAGAGGAAAAACATAGAAAATGGCATGATAGTGAAAAAAAAAAAAAAGCCGGAGAAGTGAAAGATACTTGGATTCCTGTCCCACTGGCTGTGTGATTCTGAGCAAATTGCTCAACTTTTCTGGGTCTTAGATTTACCGACTATCAAGGTGGGGATATTATCTCTTTGTGAATCTTTTAAACTAACTATGAGGATGCTACTGTTAGGAACTGAAGGCTGAATTCAAGGACTCCCTCATTCTGAGAAATATAGAAACAGTGTAAAAAGTAACCTGTACTACCATATCTGGGCCAGCCTTCAGAGGCAGGTGTGGATAGTGAATGAGGCAACTCCTGGTGAGCATCCGAGACAAGTTTCCACGTCTAGTACTGGTTCCTTGAAGATAGTTATACTGACTACACTTCTCACTCTCTTGCTATATCTCATAATTAAATAGGCGGCCTGTTTCTACATTTTACAAGGGAGGATGCTAAGCCCTGGGATATTAAGTATCTTTCAAGTTGCCAAATGTGAAGAACCTAGAACATGGGGGTTCTCTCCCCTAAGGGAGCTAAATATACCTTCCATTGGACAAGTAAAAAAAAAAATAGGGGTTGAGGTGTTGAGTCCATTTGTACAGTGTGCTAACAAACCTTTCCCTAGTTTGAACATTAGAACCTAAGTTGGCCAGTCGGAAGGAAGGAAGGAATGGAGGGAGGGAGGGAGGGAGGGAGGGAGGAGAGCATACTCTTTCAAAGGCTGTAGATTCAGATTTTTTGTTTCAGGAGTATATAAGGAAGGCGGATTTCTTTTTCTAAGTTCAAAGGAAACGGTATGTTTTGTTTTCATACTTCATTTCATTTTCACTTGGGAAAAATGCCCCAGCTTTGAAGCCTCTGTTTAAACTCATTAGGAAAACCATCAATGACAGAAGCTTTCATGCAATCGTAGTGGGAGGAATTAGTGTTATGGGAGAGCTGGATCAATCTTCAAATGTTTCATCTATGGAGATGGGAGGTCAGCACTGGCTGCTTGTTCAGCTGGAAAGTTAACATAAACAAATACTTCACTCACTGGGAGTCTCAGGGAAAGACATTTGATATTCCCCCTCTGAATATTTCCTCAGAAGATACATGAAAGAGATGGTTGCTTCTTGAGAACTAAATGGTCAACTGCTTGGTGAAATGTCTTACCTCGAAGAGCAAGGTGTTTGTTCTTTTAGTGTCTGGAAAGGAAAGGAGGTAGGGATGTGAACATTCATGGCATAGACTCCCTTCCTGTGCTGCACTGCTCAGCCTCGAAACGCCAGGCCCCAAAAAAAAAAGAATCCCTTCCTGTGTAATTCTCAACTTCACTGAAGTTGATATGGAAACCCTTTTAACAGAGCTGGTATTAATGTATGAAGATATGTATTTTTGACATCTGAATCTTTTTTAAAGTTTTTATTTTTTATTTTTTTAATTTTGAGACAGAGTGTGACTCTGTCGCCCAGGCTGGAGTACAGTTGCCTAATCTCAGCTCACTGCAACCTCCACCTCCCAGATTCAAGCAATTCTCATGTCTCAGCCTCCTGAGTAGCTGGGATTACAGGCGTGTACCACCACGCACAGCTAATTTTTTTGTATTTTTAGTAGAGACGGGGTTTCACCACGTTGGCCAGGCTGATCTCAAACTCCTGACCTCAGGTGATCTGCCTGCCTCAGTTTCCCAAAGTGCTGGGATTACAGGCATGAGCCACTGTGCCTGGCATTATTTTAAAGTTCTTTAACCTGTTGAAGTCTGCTTTGTCAAAGATAGAATGTGGAGTTTTGTTTTTTTTCACTTTATTCATAGAGCATATTCCATAGACCTTCTGATCAATTCAAAATGAGGTTAAGAGTGAGAAATTAAGGACTACAGATAGAATGTCTAAAAGGGAGCTAACAGGAGAGGCCTGGTGGGAGGATGAAAGACAGGGGCAAATGGGGGACACTGGAAGATTAACAGAGACACCTGCTACTTCTAACAAAGTCGTTCTGGGGGAAAAAAATCTTAGAAAATATTCTTCATGCCTACAACATAGCATGGATTAAACAGTTTGTGATCTATATCTGTAAAGGATGACTCAGTATTTTCATTTCTCTTACAAGCATTGCATATGTGGGTGTATGCAAATATATACAGGTAAAAATGGAAAGGTATATCCACACACACAGATATATGCCTGTGTGTGTGCATGTGTGTGTGTGCGCACAGGCACTTAAGCTTGAGTGCATGCACTCATCTTAAATAATAGAGGAATAAAGGGGCTATGACATAAAACTGAGTAGAAGCACTGGGCCTCATTCCTGCCAAGACCATCCCAAGGCCAAACTAGAGCCTATTATTTTAAATCTTAGGGAAATTCAGCAGGCATAGACTCAAGAAAATACAAGCTGTGGTTAACTTTCCACTTCTTTCTAGTAAGCGTGGATGACCAAGCATTTTTGTGACATCTAGTCCTTGCTATCCCTTAGTTAGCTCATGAGAAAATAAGGTGTAAAACTAAACTAGCCAAGGTATGAAGCCATCCCTTCCCAACTTAATGAGCAACTAACTAATACAAAAGGAAAACAGCCATTACTTACACAGCCATAATGTAGATGCAACATGGCATATAAATCAGTAATTCTTGTATTGCAAAACAGACAAATAGATTAATGCATGTTGCAAAGGATGGGTGAAGAGATCGATTAGGTTACTGATTCAGACCATGAACTTTCTCTCAATATACTGCATTTAACTTTTAAATAAGGTTTAGGAGAACCTGTAACATTTTGCTCACTGACAGAGCTATATTTTACTAAGGGCAGAAATTGGTTAGTCTATAAAAATTAAATTATGGCCCTTTCACTGTATCTAGTCAAGAGGAAAAACTCTAATTACAAGATTGCACTGTCAAACAAATGCAAATTCACAATCTTTATTCCCTGGTTTAAAAATTCATACTGGAGGGGGTTTCTATTCTGAAATGAAAATCAATATTTCAAATAGTTTGCAGAACACAATGACAAGTGAGAGCAAAAGAAGTGTCATTATCAAGGGTGCTAGTAAATAGACACCAGCTCATTAAGTGCAGAGCTGGTGAGAACAAGTCATTCGTTATGCAAACATTTAAGTATCAGTTAGTAAAGACAATGAAAGAAACTGAAGCGAACCTTCCCTTCCCCGCAGCCAGTGCCTTATTATTCCAAAAATGACCAAAGGGAAAAAGAGTGGTGGATAATAATCTCAGCACCTAATAGGAATGTCACTCTGGGGAAGAGGTAAAGGTTAATTTTAAATGTACTTCCCAAGTGAAAATTAAATGTACACGCCTCGAAATTCATAGGAGCTGAGTTTGCAGACTTAGTCTAGAAAACTGAAGGCTGACGCATAGTGCATGGCTGGTAATTTTTTTGGAAGGAGAACACCTTTCATTACTGCTTAATGTCAGACTGGCTTAGTTCATTAAATTTTCTTGGTCGATTTAAAGCCCTGGTTTTTCTATACCCATAAAAAACGCCAGTCTGCATAGCACTCAAACTTAAAAATCTCATGAGTTATTTCTCAGTTTCTTTTCACATCCACTTCATGGCCTGTCTACCTGGACTGTTAGGTGAACCTGGTGGATATGAAAAATGGTCTAAACCCTTTGAACTTTGCCTGGGCTATCTTTTCAGGCAGACCTGGCAGGATATTTTACGACATGCTGGCTGTGTGGTATTACTGCAAAGGTGCTGGCCCAGGAAGCAGGCTTCAAGTGCCTCTTAGTAACAATTGGCTGGTGAACTTGGACCAAGCATCGAATTTTTCTGGACCTTGTTTTCTTCCACTAAAACACAAAAAGGTTTGTCCAGATCAGTTCTCAACTCGGGTCACTCCAGAATCACTGGTAAGTTTATAAAAGACCCATGGCCAGATAGATATACTACAGATTGATGAAATGAGCTTCTTTAAGTGGGAATCCAGGCATGTGGATCTGAACAAAACTCCCAGCAAGATTCTAACATGTATCTTTAGGACTTACTGGGCTCTTTCAGCAATAGTGTGCTGAGTTTCTCAGTACAACATATATTATTGATCAAACTTAAATTCTGGCTTCAATTCTTAATAGCATCATTTAACAGGCATTACTTTCTCTGGAGTGGAGATGTTGACCATGTAATAGAATCACATGCTGACTGGCTGTGGCATGAGCAAACAAGATCTTGAAAGAGGACCACCAGATTTTGTGAGATACTACATGTACAACCCCCAGAAAAGAGCCAGATGCCCCGGGCACACAACAAGAGTTAGCACTTGTTACTATGATGATATACTACAATCGTGGTCACTTAATCAAAGTTTTAGGTTTGCTCTCTATCCTTGCTGGCAAAAAATTAATTTGGTCTCTAGTAAGTGCATGGGCATAAAAATGGAAGTGCCTTGGAGGTATGAACTCTCCTGGACATGGCTCTTTTGATGCAGAAACAGATTCATTTAGCTTGCTTCTATAGAGTTTAGGCTTAGAATACCTTGCTTCCACATACACAGACCCAGACCTCACATCCTTCCCTTCATAATTTTTGAGTTCATCAACTGCTTCTGTTTGTCAAACTTCACAACTGAAACTGCCTTATACTTGATTCTGTCTCTACCTGTTGGCCTATGACCTGTGGCCAGAGCGAACTGGCTTGGAGACAAGGTGCCCACCTTGTCTGAGCTTACAGAACACGAACGACCTTAGGCCAGGCACTTGAAGACTGTCTGTGCTGAAGTTCCTGTGGGTAAAATGGAAGTTAAAATGCCTGATCTGCTTCTTCTTCAGAGTGGTTTTGAGGACAGAATGAAGCAAGATGAAAAATAGCACTTTGAAAATGGAGTGTGCGGTGCTCATCTTAGACACACTTTTAGAGAAAAAGAAATGTCTCTCGGAAAAAGGACCTCTTCTGACTCAAATTTAGCTTACATCCCTTTCCCAACCATATCCCAGGTGATGAAACATGACACCCAGGTAAGCAGTGACCTTGCAGACTCTGAAGAAGTTCTCAACATGTCCACAGTGCATTCTCATTATGTCTGGCTCTAAACTACTGGCTCAAGAAAGCTGCAAATATTTGAACATAACAGTAAAGTGTTAACAGTGATTCTGATTAAAATCACAGCAGTCCTTCTGGTAGGTAGAAGGACAGTAAATTTTTTGCTCAGGTCAAATGTAGGAAGGAAACAAGTAGAAAAAAAAATTTTGTTCAAATTATCCGTGTCAGTCTTAACTAAAGAATGGTCACTAAGTTTGTTTTGTTTCGTATTATTAACAGCCCAAATCCCATGTGCCAAAATAATGCTTGCTTCATTTCTCGGGACAAGTTACCCTTGAGAGCAAGTATGTTCAAGGCTTCCCAGAAGAGCGATTTTGGTGCAACAAATAATGACCTATAAAAAACAGCCCGTACAACTGCACACACACCACATCACAGCACAGTGACAAGCTAACATCTGCTTTCCAAATAGCCATGAGGAGAGCAATATGACATTGCCAGGCCCTTCTCTGAGAAGAAACAACTTTCCCAAGGTGCTGGCTTTAAAACGAGAGTCGTTTCGTTGACTTGCCAGTGGGTAAAGGGAATCATTTAACAGTTCTAATCACTTCACTAGGCTCTATGGGCAGTTCACAGAACTAAAGGGAAGTGGGGAATTTGGTTCATTCAGTATCAGCCATCAAGTTATGCTATTTCCCATCTTTTCAATATCCTTAAAATGGCAAGGTCTGTGTTTATGGTTTTGACTTTGGAACTGAAGCAACAGCTCTACCTGTTCTCCCAAAGTTCCAATTATACTTTGGGGAACTTTGACTTCTGATCAGACAGCTGGGGTAGGGAGTAGGGGGAGGGTTGGAAAATTCTACCTGAGTAAGACTCTTGGTCAACCAGAGGGAGTGAGGGCTATCTCACAAGACCCCTCCTTTCCTCACAGGATGCTCAGGCCCTCTTCTCAGCCAGCCAGCAGCTAAGCTGGTAGGGCTGAGAACGACATTCCTTTGAAAGATCTTGGCAATTTTTGCCTGGAAGTTGATGCATTAGTTCTAAAATTAAATAAAGATCCTGTAGTGTTCTTCAAGGAAATATGGTATGCCACTATGACAAAACACATTTTTCAAGCTCTGACCTCTGGGAACTTCAACTAGCTCCATATTTCAGGCTGACAATGCTCACAGGCTACTGTCTAGTTGCCCAAGCCAAGGCTGGTTAGCCATATATTTTCCACATCCATCAGCTTTTAGCAGAGGGAGGTGAAGGGAGTAAATAAAAAGAGGAGAACCACTAATTTAAATGCATTTCCCCTCCCAAGACCCTTGGGGAAAAGCCCTGGTAATTTACTCTAATGAGATTAAAGTAACTTGGAACTCTTCATTTTCCTAGCACTGTAAAAGTAAATCTGCGATAACCGGTGCGTGGGTATTAAATCAAAGTCAATCCTTTTTCCTGTTACTTAATGGCCCCCTCCCACCCCACAGCCCAGGCTTAAGAGAGAGGGGGAGGGCTGCCAGGCTCTTACCGGCACTTTGCTCCATCACTTCTTTCTGACACATGTCTTGAACGTTCACCGTGCAGTTGACGATGAACTCGGGGGAGGAGCAGTCGTTGTTCAGCTGGAATTCTTCACACTGGTAGCACTGGATTTGCAGCGCAAAGCCTGCGAGACAGACGCAGTCGGGTTCAGATCCTGCCCCCACAGAGCCCACCCCGGAAACCGCGACCATCTCACATCCCAGAGCAGAGCGCAGCGGCTCCTGGCCTTTGGGAGGCTTGGGGCTCTGCACTCCTGGGTCTCCGGGTAGGGCCTGAAGTAGCTGAAGCCGGCAGGGGGCGGCGCAGGTACCTAGGGTCCTAAAGGAGAAAGTGGAATAGTGCCGACGACCCCTGAACTCCCGCTCGAGACACAAAGAGCCAATCCAACACCACCCCAGGCCTTTTCCCAAGAAATTGAAGGGAGAGTGGGGACGGTACCACCCCAAGAGCGAAGTAGCTCTGGAGACATGAGTTAGCTCCAGCCTAAGCCAAAGGATTTGCCTAATTGCTAATTGGTTACAAATTACTTAATTACTATTTTGGCACCATTCATGATTACATTCGCAGACGTCGTTTCAGTTTTTATTTATTTAATTTTTAAAATCAGCGTTTCTGTTACCAGGGCTCTGAGGATCCCTGAGCGACCACCTGGGAACAAGGGTGGAGGCGCCAGACGCCAAGTGCTGCTGCGCCGTAAGGCCCGGACCACCTGTCGGCAGCCCTTCAGAGCGGTCCCCGCGGCGACCCGGGGGGCCACAGAGGGTGGGAGAGGGCGTTTGTGCGCGCTTGCACCCTGGACCCCGACCTGGCAGCCCTTTCTTCCAGGCCCTGGCTTTCAGGGCAACCGTTCGGCTAGGGTGGGTGGTCGGGGTCCCAGCTCTGCAGAGCTCAGTTCGGGAGCCAGTAGGCGAACTGGAGAGAAGACGCGAGACATTTGCGCCCTGGTCGCTTCGGCCTGGCTGTTCTCGGTGTACGCGCTCCAGTCTAGACCCAACTGCCCGAGCTCCCCCAGCCCCCCATATCTATCGCATTCTGAGCGCAGCAACTCAACTCAGCTTCCGCGCGGCGGCAGGCTGCCTAGCGCGCTGCTCACCTGTCGGCGGCGCCACTCCCACGGGGTGTCGGAGGCGCCAGACAACTTGGCGGGGTTCGGGAGATGTCGCCCCCTCTCCCTCACCGAGACCCCAGCACGGCTCGGACCCTCCCTCCTCCCAAGCCGAGCTTCTCCCGACCGTGCAGCCCGAGCAGCTGCAGCCCGGAGTCTCGCAAACCCGCAGCTCCCCGCTCTCCTCCTGCAGCGCGGGACTCGGACACTTTCCCAACCTCTCGTCCAGAGGCACCAATCGCGGCCGCCCAACTCCCTCTGGGCAGCCCCAGCGCAGGGCCGGCCCGGAGGTGGGCGCCCTGGGGGCAAAAGAGCCCTTGGGTAGATGGGTTGTGCGCACCTGGCCCTAGCTGCTAGCCTCTGGATATTCTTACCTGGAAGCAAGAACAATCCGCAAAAAGTTGCCGCGATGCCTAGGACCCACATTCTCCCGGAGTCCCGGGGCCGGGAGCGGGCAGGTGCATCAGAGGAGGCGACCGCAGCGGAGGCTGCCCCGGCCGCAGCGGCTGTGGCTGCCGAGGCTGCTGGGGCCCGCGCTGCTGCCGCCGAGCCGACGGTCTTTACTGAGAGGAGCCGCAGGTGCAGCTCGCGGCTCCTGCATCGCCCGCGCTCGGGCTCCCAGCTGCGGGTCTCGGCTCCTCCCGCTCGTGCTCCCGGGCCGAGCGCCGCGCCTCCGGAGTTGGTGGCTGAGACTGAAGGAACTACTGGCGATCCGGAGCACCCACAAAAGTCTCGCCTTTTTTCCCCACCTCCCACTCCAGGCACCACGTGACGGCTGCCGAGTTGGGGTGGGGGTGGCGGCCGGCGGGCGGGGAAGGCTGGGACCATCTCTCTAGATCCCCACCCCCTTCCTGCCTTCCTCCTCTCCCGCCTCCGCACGTTCCAGGGAAAGGGGTGCCGGGGGGTGAGGGAGGACTGATAGTTTTCAGAGGTGGGGAGGCTGGAGGTTGGGGGAGCGGCGAAGAAGGCGCAGCAGGTGCCGTGGGGACCTGTCGGGTGCGGACTAGGGTCGGGGGACGGCGTGGCCAGCTGGCCCTTCGCGCATAGGACGCACCCTCCCGGCTCCTCGTCTTCTGCCCCGGTACCCTAGCGACTGGGTCCGGCCCACACAACTGAGGGTGTCCCGCTGCGGGCCGCTAGAGCCTGGCGCCCCGGGAGGCTGTCAGGAGGGGCGTGAGTTCCCGTGCATCTGGCAAAGTTCCACACCCGCAGGCTCCCTACGGTGTCCTGTGCAGCCGTGTCTCCTCTTCCTCCGAGAAAGCCTTGCGTCAAGACCCAGCTCGGCTTGGCCGGTCTGAGTAGGGGTGTGGTAGGGACACTGCCTTGACTGTCGCGCTTGCCCGGACCGTACCCCCACTTCTCCCGCCTGCGCGCACCGCTGGAGGGTGCATTGACACCGCCCTGGTCGCCTAGCCTAGGAGAACGCCGTCCCGGGGACACCTGCCGCGAGATACCACCAGAAAGCAAATCAGGGTGGAGAAAAGGGTTGCTCTCCTCCATTCCTGGTCTCTAAAACGCCGGCCAGCTCCATCCTACTCCCCGCAAAGCCACCGATTATTAGTACAGACTCCCACGTCCTCTCCTGAAAGGCCATCCCAGCCTCGGACTCGGCCTCGAGCTGCTCCCCACACCCCTCAAATTCCTCCTCTTTCCGCAAAGTCCAAGAGACCCACCTGGCGTACTTACCGGGATGCCCCGGTGCTATTTTCGCTTTCCTTGCCGAGCCTTGCAGCAGGTGGTGTGGGAGACCGATTGTCCGCCGGAGCGCGTTGGTGCCCCCGCCCCCAATCTGCACATTCCCACCCCCTTTCCCCACATCCTTAGGGAGCATCCATTTCAGTGGAAATCGCCTCCTACGCTTTGCCCCTCTTCACTCTTTTCTCCCGCGGCCACCTCTGGGGGCAGCTCTCTCAGGCCGGGACGCTGATCATTAATTTCTGCATCCTGCCAGCAGAGCTGGTCTGGAGAGGGCTTAAATGACTTTCTTTGTAATTCCTCTGCAGAGATCATTCCATATCCACCTCAGGCTCTTTCTCTCCCCTCTTCATTTCTATTTGGTGAACCCCTCGGGAAGACTGAAATGCTTTGACCATTACTCACCTGTCAGCTGATTCTGATCTTAGAATTGGCTAAATTACTATCTCTAGAGCAAAAGGGCCAGTTTATTTATTCCTTCGCAGAAACCATCCTAGGAGCACCTGTGAGTCAGGAGTCAAGTAACTGACTGGGCCAAAAGGTCCTTGAGCAAGTTCTTTTCAGTATTCAGAGGGTGCAATTGTGATATAACTTTTATTCAGAAAGGAAACAAAAGGATTTTTTAAAGTCTGAAAGACAAGGATATTTTACATAATTTTCATTTAAGATAAAATATAACAAATTGCACAAATTAACCAAATAACACTGATCATACAATACTTTTTAAAGAAACAATTGTGTGCTAAAGTAGCCATATAGATCCTAAAAATATTTCTATTGTGCCTAGTTTACAAGCTCCTGTACATAAGCAATTATAAATAGTTCACATCTAGAAAAAATACACATAACCTTTAAAATAGAATTTATCCTTACATATAAACAGTCTTCGTAGAAAAAAAGGATATTAAAAAGAATTATTCGTAGCACCAATAATTTTATTTTTAAAAAGTGAGCATTGCAAATAGAAATTTGCTTTCATTTTTAGAGTGCCCAGATTTTAATAAAAAGAGCAAGAAGATAAAAATCAAATAATATTCAAGATCATAGAGAAGCACTAAGTAGAAGACAATCTAAAGAAATGTCTGGAGAAAAATGGTATTGGAAATAGAATTCAGTCATTTCTGATACAATGTCACACTCTCAGTGTCCACACTTCAGGACCCTTTTCATTCTTCAGCAGAAGCAGAATTATACCTACTACTGTCACCTGAATCTCTGGCAATGAATCTGAAATTGCACTAAAATGAACATTTCTATCAAATTGATATATTTATGAAATGGAAATGAGGAGGAACCCTCTGATTTTTTTTGGCAGGCCCTGTTGTAGGTTTACAGAGTGTACCCACAAAAAATTTGAGGACTAGGACAATGAACTTCACAAAAACTTAAGTTGGGATTTTAAAAAATATATTTTCATCAACTTCTAAGACTTAGCACATTATTTCAAGAGCATGGCACTGATTCCATTTATTGCTGTCTTTTTTTGCTACAAATATAATTTCTCTTCCAAAAAATTTACAACTTCTGTACAAATATTCAAAAAAAGTGCAAAATTAAGGATTCTGTATCATAGGTGTATATATGCTTAATCCTCTTGAAACAATAAATGGAGTCTATCTTTATTGCCCTGTCAGAGCATGAGCTCTGGTGGGTTGCCTGCTGTGAATTTGACAAGGAAGGCTCTGGTACTGCAATAGTATATTATTGTCATCTCTACAGAGTGGCTCACCCCCCGCCCACCCCCATCATTTCTTAAGCGCTCCAGTCCTAGCTCACTAAGAGAAGAAAAGTCCTTTATACATCATTTGAACCTTGACTGGCACAGGAAGAGAAGCTATCATATAAAGAATCACTCAAAGATTCCAAGTTGTCTACCCCAGGCCTATCTGAACTACTCAAAGATGTCTCTTCATTTTTTTCTTTTTCTTCCTTTCGTCCTTCAACTTTATTCAAAGAGTTCTTTTCTTTTTCTAATAAAATCACAGTATTGCTGTTAAATTTATTGAATGACTCCAGGGAAATTTTCGATAATCTATTCTCAGGATCATCTTTTGTTTCTTCAAGTTGTTTCAATTTCTGCAATAAAAAGAAGAAAATATTAGAAACATATTTCTTTGGAAAATCAAGTTATCCTATCCAATATTCAATTATTGTCTGTATAAAGTACAGTTTAAAGGGATAAAGAAAACCTACAAGTCTTTAACAATCTTCTAGTATAATTAAATGTAATAATAAAGCAAATTTTAAGGATAAATCAGGAGTTTAATCATTTTACGGAGAGAAATAGGTCCCAATTTGCAAACCAGTTAAGTGCCACTTAATTTCATTTTAAATGGATACATTTGAAATTTTTTCAGGTAAAGTGCCTTATTTCTCTTCATCAAAGTTTCAAACTCCTCTCGTTTCTTGCTAAGTATTAGTTGCACTTTTTCTAAATAAGAGTAGGGATTGAATTTCAGCCAGAAGTTACGGTTATATATATATATATATTTTTAAAAGACATAAAAATCCCTTAACTTGTCATTTTTGAATACATATTAAGCTTATTAGAAGCATTGCCATTTTTGTATTTTGTCCCTTTATAGGACTTAAGACATTTGGAAGAGATCTCCAGGTTTTTGGGTATAGATCCCAGAAGGCCCAAGGGCTTAAAAATCAAAGTGACAGGTGTGCAGCTGAGTAACCACTCTGCTCGAGAAGGTCTAGTAATACCAATTTATACAGGGATATTACTATTAATGCCCTGTAGGACGTACAAAACACTGCAACCAAATTCAACAATTATCATAGTAAACCCTGTAAATGTGACTATATTCTGTTGCTCAGTTGGCTCCTAAGGGCTAAGGAGGGAGGCACAGATGCTGAAAACAACGAGAAGAACAGAGGTGTAAAAGTGTCTGCAATGTTTCTCATCTTCTTTCCCTCTTTCCAGCAGATATTCCATCCAAACACAAGAAAGAAGCAGGCCCAGGGGCTTAGAGATGATAATAAGTGCTACCATTCATTAAGCATCCACTAGGTAAAAGACACTTAACAGATTTGAGCAGCTTTTTCACAAACCTGCAAAGTAAACATCCCCATTTTAAAGAGAAGCTCAGAGTGACAGAGATATTTGCCCAAGGTTGCCCAGCAAGTGGCAGAGATCAGGATTTGAATTTCTGTTTCGCTGCCTACATGTTCTTGTTCTTTCCATTAAACCATGTTCTTATGTAATAAAGGACAAAATGTCCTGTTTTTCATTTTGTTACCCCAAAATTCCATTTAAACAACTTGCCGGACCTTCTCTAATATGTGCAGTTCCGCTGTGCACCAAGCTCCTACCCCCAACACTGTTAGGCTGGACTTACAGGTTTGCAATGAGGATACTGTGTTTTGATTAGGGAAAATAGATACAGCCAAAGCCTATGGATTCTCACATGTTAAATATTTAACAGAGAAGAGAGAGATGGAAGTGGCTTCTGTGTCCCAAGAGCAGACATGGGCAGAATTTCTCTGCTATAGGAAATGGTATAATTCTATGGGAATATTTAAAAATCATCCTAGATCTAGTGCTTATTTCATTATACTATTAATGTGCAGAAGCATTACTGACGGAGCTAATTTTCAATCTCAAACAGCTACCCTGAAACCAGAGGCGGGCTAAGGAACAGACTCCTAGCTGATTACAGAAAAGTGGCTCCATAATTAGAAATAACTCCATCCAAGAGCCCCTTTTAATACTATGCCAATTTGCCTACATTTACCAAATGTAGGTAATTAAAGGGCATTCAATGCAATTTTCTCTCTTTTTCTTTAAGAACCACAAGCATTTTTCTCGACTATTTCTCATCTATGTGGATCTCAAATTTATTCAACACACACTAAGAACTACTGCAAGGCAGGCTGAAGGTTTTGGTACTGAGGATACACAGCTGAATGAAATTGCAGGGGATCATTGAAGCCCTGGGGGCAGACAGGCCGAGCTTCAGTTTCAGCTTGGCCCTTTCATGGGCTGAGTGCTACAAGCATCCTTCTTCAGGTGTAAAATGGTGATAAGACACATCTTTATTTCAGGATTGCAATAAGTATTAGAAATAAAGAACCTCAAGGCTCTGGCAGGCAGTAGCAGGTGCTCAATTAATGTAAGGCTGGGTTCTTATTCTAGAATGGTGGTTCTCAAAGTGTGTTCCCCAGACCAGCAACATCAACATCACCAAGGAACTTGCTAGAAATGCAAGCCCTTGGATCCCACCTAGACCTGCTACATCAGAAACTGAGGGCCAGCAATCAGTGTTTAACAAGCTTACCAGGTGATTCTAATTACTGAAATTTGAGACCCACTGGTCTAGAAGAACATGACCCCTGGCGGGAAGATAGACAGGTGGAAAGTATAATTCATTGTGAAAAGGTGGAAATTTGGAAAGAGTTAATTGCCATTAAAACACTCACTGTCATCAGGTTTTTAAATGTTTCAGGCTTGCAGAGTTGTTGCTTAAGTTAATAATAACAAAGGCCTACACTGACCAGGGAGGTTATAGAAATGAAAGAAAAGACCATTATTAAAAAAAAAAAAAAGCGAAAAACATGACCTTCTCAGGCTTCCTTTTATTTTTACAGTTTTGATGAAAGGTGAGTGCAGACATATTACATATTACCTAACTATAAAAACAACATCCATGCAAAAGTGGCCATAAGGGCCAGCTGGCATTCAGTCTCCAGGCAGAGCAGCCCTAAGGAGTGGTGAGGGCTTCAGTCAGCTCAGGAGCACGTGCTGGATCTAAAAGCGGTAGCAGCTACTTAGATCTAGCTTAGATCTAGCTGTGCAGAAATGTGGGTGCAGGTCTTTTGATTTCAGAGGTGAGGACATACATGTAGATCAATAGTTGCTTATATTTAAAACTCACTGATTTTTAATTTTTGGCTCACATTTAAAGAAAACAATAACAAAATACCCAGTATGTATACCAAATTTTAATCTTTGCACTGTTTGAGTTTCTGAGCTAGGAATGTTGTTTCATCCTTTTTTTTTTTTTTTAACAGTGTCCTATCTTGCCTCCTCCACTCCCCCATTCCCCTTCCCCCAGCTTTCTTTTTGAAGGCCTAGTCCAATGCTAAATCATCATTATTTTCTTAATGGAGACTTCTCCTAGCATCAGAAGCATCTTAACTCTGGGTTTGGGCTTCTCAAGTGGTTCTGCCAACTAATAAAAGCACTAAAGTGGCTTACTTTTCCGCCTACAGGAGCATACCGAACCTGAACATTGGCTCGTCACATCTCAGATATTTTTAAAATTCTGTAGTTGAATAACATTTACATTTAACATATAAGGAGGGATTGAGGTGAAACAGCAATGTGTTAATGATCTATCTGGCAAATGATAACAAAATAGTGCACATTAGTTTGCAGCAACTATGTGAAAGTGCTTTGCAAACGAATCATAGTAATAATCATTACCATTTAACAGTGTGTGTTCTGTGCAGACACTCTGCTAAGCATGGTGCATAGATTATCTGTTTCCATCCTCACATGAATTCTATGGGGTAGGTGCCATTAGCATGTTCATTTACAGGCAATCAAGGCTTAGGAATGTAAGTAACTTGTTTAAGGTCCTGTAGTAGTATGGGGTAGACTTTGGAATAGATACAGGCAGTCTGCCCGCAGAGATCAAGTTCTCAACTTGTATCCTGGAAAACTACCTTGTGAATATTAGCCAATATTATCTTTAAGGAAAGCATCTGAAATAGCAATTACAGAACAAAAACAATAATGATTGACCTAGTGAAGATCAGTGTTTGACGAGAATTGTGCAGGTTCCATAAAACATCGTGAATTCCTTCCTGTGTTGTGCTTCATCAGAATTATGATAAAATTAATATACTACATTTGTCACCTATAGGTGGCAACAGTTGTACAGATGACTTTTTGGTGGATTTTTTTTTTTAAACTGATTTGGGAATAAAAGTAGGGCTAAACAGGCAAGATGAAAATGTATTTTCAAGTTTCAATAAATAGCTTTGCATGTTCTTAAAATATTTTCCTGTCTTTAGTGTAACCACTAATTATTAGTGACAATTCAAGCAAGAAGTATATAGTGACATATTCTCCAGAAATCTCTTGAGAATTCGACCTTTATTAATTTAATTCCTTGTAGTCAAGCAGTCATTCAACCAAACCAATTTACTATATGACCAGCTTTGTTCAAATAGTCTTGTGGTCTTGATTCTCAGAGGAAGTTTTATAGAAGAGGATGCTCTTGGAATGGTTTTGAAGGGCAAATACAATTGAAATAGGCAGTAAGGAGGAGGGAGGGCATTCCAATAAGTGACCATCTCCTGTTCCCTAATGCATCTGTACAACATTGTGTAGTCTACTTCAGCACCAGGAGTTGCCTAGAGGGTCTCTCCCTTTGGGCATTCTGTAGTAGACAATTAATCACTATAAAAACAGAAGCAGAGACATGCCTACCCCAACAGGTTCTAAGAAACCCAACCAGACCCATGAAAGTATCAGCCAGTATGTGGGTTATAAAAAGCTTGACTTCAAACAGCGTTCCATCTATGGTCTCACTTTGGTCTTCCATTAGCCTGGAAGGTAAGGGAGGCCGGAGTCAGCTGTACTTTCCATGTGATATTTATGGAATCTGTGACTCACACAGATTCAGATCCAAGTGAAATTAGACCTGAAACTTATTTTCTTGACTTTTCACACAAAAATTCACAGCATTTTTTTTTTTTTTTTACAGTTCACAATAGTCATGAAGTAGAGATTTTTGCCTAGAGTAATATCCTGAACACTAGGAAGGATAAAATTGGAGGAGCTATGGACTCTTGCCATAAGGAAGAGGTGGAAAATGTATAAGGTGATACAGAAAAACTCAAGTGATAAACCAGCAAAAAATATATACATGATGGTATCAGCTTCAAAGAGATACATGTTATGTGTGTACAGCCAGAATCTCCTGTCCATGGTTGAGGAGAACAAATAGCAAATTCATGAAATAGTGCAATCAATTATTGTTTTATGATAAATGCTACTCTCTCATTATTTCAAATACCTTCCCATCCTTTGATTATATCTTAAAAATATTGGTTAGTATATCTACCATAAATGTCAGGAAGAGATCAAATCTATTTGTGAAATTCAAATGCAGCATCGTTTCTCAGCTGGGCACTAACATTTACAATGAGGATTGGAGCTCTTAGCACAAATTAATGCAAACAGGACTTTAATCAACATAATTTCTTATTTCTCTATTGCTATAGACATTCACTGCCAATGGATCAAGAAAACGTGGTAGAAAAATAGCCCTATTTATAAAGTGTTTTTACTATGAGTCTGGTACTGGATTGAATGGACTGCATGAATTATCTCATTTAATCCTTACAGCAAGCCTACGAGATAGCACTATTATCATCCCCATTATACAAATGAGAAAATGCAGATAGAGAGGTCTAAAAATTAGTACTATATATGTGGCTAATAAGTTAGGCAATCAGGATTTGAGCAGAAACAGCCTGACTACAGGACTTGGGATCTTAATCACTATATATTACCGCAGGTACTTAGAAACCAGTGTGCAATTCCTGGCATTGTGCTAATTAGCTGTGTAAGCCCTATGACCCTTAGTTTCTTTACATTAAAGGTTTTTTTGAATCCTCCCTGTCTATAAGGCTCTGTGACTCTAAAATATTCTTAATTGGATATCTTCTGGGCATCTATTATTAGAATTTGAGGTAGCACAATAACCAACCCTAACACCCCTCTTCCCCAAATTAGTTCTCAATGACTTAAACAATAAAAGAAAAAGGCTTATGAGAGGCCAAAAGATCAGCTTTACAAGGAGAAAGTTTGATTGGAGAACAAGGTTTCCATCTGTAAAGAAATGGGTTTCCTAACACCCTTCCCGAGAAATAGACGAGCTTAGTAACCAGCAGCCCTGGGCTGGGAAACAAGTGTCTTCCTGTAAAAACTACAGCATGAAGGAACAGAACAGAATTTTGTGCTTCTGACAGTCTGATTCCAGAGGGAGACTGGGAAGAGCAAGAAGTGGGGAGCAGCACTGGCAGTTCCTTTCCTGAACTTGCTAGGCAAGTCAGCCCCTCATCCTCTGGGAGGAGTGAATGAGGGGGGCCCAGAGACTCCAGGAGGGTTATCCTAGGAAGCTCCTTTCATGTGGAAACATCCAAAATTGAGGAGTGTCTCCAAGATGTCCCTTACTACCACCCAACACCTTTCATTATGTATGATGCAGTGTTTAACCAGATAGTCATACGTGCATGAAGGCCAAGATGAGGAAGACTCTGCTGCTGCAGGGAGTTAATTTGCACAGAGAAGCCTCTCTACGGGCAAAGAAACAGGAGGAAGGTGATCCAGCAGGTGTGAAAGATGGCAGAGCTTCCATTTGGAAGCAAATAGGTGAAATCTAGGAGACAATGTGTTTAATCAAGGGCTTTGGGTTGAAGCTTAATGTATGATTTACCCCATCCCTTTTCTGATGAGAAAATCTTGAGCACTGAAAAGATGAATTCAGGGAAGAGTTTTATGTTATGTTCTTGTTGTGGAATGGGGAGGAGGTATTTTAATCCAAGGCCTCTTAGTCAAAGATCTGTGCACATCTCAGAGTCTGTGTTAAGTGCTATTTGTGAGGGGCTTTCCAACCTCAAGGGAAAAGATGCAGCTCAAGTCATTTCTCTTTTCTCAGAGGCACTAGTTAATCGCTTCCTTAATGCCACTTCTTACTGCATTCCTGGTGAAGCTACTTTCTAGATGAGACATAAAAATAGATAGAATGACCTTTGGTGATCACTAGAGACCCCTCCACACTTTTCTCAAGAGTTGTGGTATTAACCCTGCTAACCTGGTCAAATTCCAATTTGGATAATTACTTTCTCCCGGTGCTCAGTTCCCTCTGTTACCTCAGCTGGACACATTACTCTTCACTTGCCCTTCTGAAAAATTAATGTGACGCATTGGTCACTCTCTCCAACCACACTCAGGGAGATGTGATTTGGCACTTGGGGGCACTCTGTTTTCTTACTGGGGTCCTAGAGATTCTTCAGTATCCTCAGGGCAAACAGATTTTATTAGGTGAAAGAGTAATTTTCGGCAGAGATGTGCTTTTATGACTATATTAACTGTATTGCTGCCCTTTACTATGATCAATGGCTTTCAATGACCTCTCCTGGAGCCCCTGAACCCAGAGGGGGAAAATGAACTTACTTTTTGAGAAAAAGAGTAAGCAGAGAGAAGGTCAGTGGGAAGCTTAGGGTTGTTAAAAAATAATACACCTTGTGGAGAGGAAAAGGATGTACTTTGAAGACAAACAAAGGTCGCAAAGGACATTCAAACACTAGATCAAGAGGACTGAAGGAAAGAGAAGTCAATTCATCAGTGACAAGAAACGTCCCCATATATGGAAAACGGGGGAAACTTGGGAGGGCATGTCCCTTAGGAGGAAGATAAAGTAACACAAAGAAAATCACAAATTTTGCTTATGGCACAGAAAGGCATCTAGGAAGAGGAAAGGCATGTAAGTTGGGGTAAAATTGTTACATGAACATGTAAAACTCATTTGTGATTTTTATAAACCCTGATATTAGTGTCATCATTTCCAAAGCCCATTTGAAAATTTGGATTTTTCTGTTTTCCAGGGGGTGAAGAGATCCATAAAGTTAGTTTAAAACATAGGCTGACTGCCTTAAATAATGCTTCAGCTTTGATTAGTTGTGGTCATTTTCTCCAAAAGTATAATGTGCACTATTTTCTGATGATCCAGAATTGGGCAAACAAGACAGCTCATTGCTATCAGCCTGTGTAAGCAGCTTAACTAAATGGGACATGTTTCTCTGTGTTGTTAGATTCCTTTTTCTTCCAGCACAGTAATATTAATTAAAGGATTTATGCAGAAATGAGAATTGAGCAGTTCCTGAGATGGGAACTTCTAAATCTGTTCATGTGAGGTTAAGAATTTCAGCTGACAAGAATGAGGGCATCAAACTTTTCTGCCTTTAATTTATATGCACCATTATGAATAAAAATAAATATATATACTACTTGACTTAAAAGATTGATTAGCCTATTTTTTACTACCCTTTCCATCATTTTATGTCTTAAATATGTCTTAAACTTGTCTGTTCAGCAAGCTGGGCCATGACAGGCTTAGATGTCACTGTCCTTGTAGCATAAAAAGTCCATGGTGTGGTGGCTCATGCCTGTAATCCCAGCACTTTGGGAGGCTGAGGTGGGTGGATCACCTGAGGTCACAAGTTCGAGACCAGCCTGACCAACATGGAGAAACCCCATCTTTATACATAAAAAAAAAGTCCATGAACTTTGCCAGATGAAAATGTGAAAAATATAGCAATCACCTATATATTCTGACATGATATCGCTATGTTTCACTTTGGAATAATAGATTTTTTACTGTTTATAAAAGAAAAAAAATTGTGTGTGTGTGTGTGTGTATGGATCAGTTGACTATAAAAAAAGTGTGTATTACTTTTTTTTCCCATGGAAATTCTTCTTCCAAAAGAAAATCTCCAATACCACTGGAGATTGGTGGACATCATAAAATTATACTTGAAAGTGCTAAGTTTTTATGAGGTATGCTGAGAGTGCCAAAGCTAGGGAAAAACATTCTATGTTATTCATTAACCTATAAATAACTAGATGACCTGGAATTACTTCCAACAGAATTTGGTAGGCCATTTAGGAGCCACAGTGCATTATGGCAGTCAATTTATTAGGCACGATACAACAGCCAGGGAATTAAATGGGACTGCAAGCTAAGGGCCATCCAGGAACATGCTGATATTGGAGGATTCAAGAATGTTTGCTCCACTCATGTGTGATTCATTTCCTACTGCAATTCATGTTTCAGTTCAAGAGCTGGTCAGCTTTCCATCTGGATAAAATTATTTGACATATTGAATCCTGAGAGCAAGGACAGTTCAGAATTGGAACAAATGTAGTGATCCTTATTCTAAAAAGAATTTTTTTGGAGGGGTGGGAATTGTTTTAAAGATTCAGAAACACTGAACAATCAGTTCTGTGTTGCACTCTAGTTTATAGCAGCAATTGTAGGATGCACCTTGTGGTCACTACCCGGGAAGCCCTGGGGTCCTAGAATGGAGAGACATGCTGGTGGGGAGGATGCTGATGGGAATCTACTTCCATTCTGGATTCCATCCCTTGCTCTATCACAATAGGACAGTGATAATCACCGCTTCAACTCTGTACCCAGATTGTAATAAATACTTAAGTTGGGAGTCTGCTGTTCCTGCTACATTTGTTTATTCTTCAGATATTTACCAAGTACCTACAATGTATCAGAAAGTATTTTAGATAGTGGAGATACAGTGGTGTATGAGAAAAGTCACATGGAATACATATTAAGGACTCTTAATATGAAGCAAATATGGAACAAAGCATTAGGTATACCAGAAAGTGAATCCCTGAAAATTGCCTTGCTGAGTTTGAATTATCTACTCAGTCTGCTCTTTGGTCTAATAATGGCACCTAGAACACAAATATCCTGTCACACTTAGAGTTACGGATGCGCCCACCCCAATGCTATTTTTGGAATAACAACTCCCTGGATTTTCTAAAGCTTCTTTTGATCTTCTTCCATTTTCAGTCTATAACATCATTTAGGAAGGTATTTTTCATAGTTTAACTAGTTACTATTTACACTCACCTTTCTTAACCTTTCTGAATCTTTCAGAAAGACTTTCTGAATGTGACGTGTTTTAAATCAGAATTACTTTTTCTTTCTTTCTTTCTTGCTTTTTTGCTTTTCTTATTTTCTTTTTTTTTTTAAACAGAGTCTTGCTCTGTCACCCAGGCAGGAGTGCAGTGGCACGATCTTGGCTCACTTCAACCTCTGCCTCCTGGTTCAAGCGATTCTCCTACCTCAGTCTCCCCAGGAGCTGGGATTACAGGCGTGCACCACCGCGTTCAGCTAATTTTTTCATTTTTAGTAGAGATGGGGTTTCACCCTGTTGGCCAGGCTGGTTTCAAACTCCTGACCTCAGGTGATCTACCTCCCTCAGCCTCCCAGAATGTTGGGATTACAGGCATGAGCCACTGCACCTGGCCTAAATCAGAATTTCTTCTCTTTTCTCTAATTCCACATTGTTGTCAATAGTAAGCAAATGTAATAACTTATTTGTTTTTAGTGAAGAGCTGCTAGTTCTGTTTCTATGCTATTTCATCCACAGAGATCTTTCTTTCTATGAATTCCTGGTCCAAATGGCCAAATTATCCATCTGACCCTGAGCTTATATCCATTGTTGTATAGGCTTTTTTAATATCCCACTTCTCAACTAAATTGCAAGCCTCGGGAGGGCATGGACTAGATTTTATTCTGATTTTCTACTCAGATTCTAACCTTGTGTCTTGAATATCTTAGAGGCTCAATGAATGTTGCCACTACTAGATATGCTTTCACTACATCATTTCCTCCTAAAGTTCATAGGATAGACCGCGTGTTCATTTATGTGCCTTTTTCCATAATGAAGACACCTACAATAAGATCATTTCAGATTGTCACCCAGCTTGTGACAACACAGCTGCTTTCCTATCCCTGGACCTTCCCCCCAAAGCTGACAAAATACACTGTGCTGTGAAAATGCAGGGCTTTGTGTGACATGGCAAGAAGTACTGTACGATTGACTCTATAGATGGATGAATATGCTATCTATCTTGACATCCCAAAAGGACTAGAGGGAGAGGGCACTGCTTGAATAGAAGCTAAAAAAAAAAAAAATCTTCCAATCTCATTAGCCCAAATGGAAGAAAAGGGAAGGAGGGCAGGCAGATTCCAGGTTAGCATCAAGAACCAGGACACCTCTTGGATTAATGGATGTTTGACTATCGGTTACTTTGGCAACAGCAATTTCCTTTTTGTCAAGAGCAAAGACATGTGGATTTGCCTCCCACGGTCACCCTGGTTTGGCAGCTCTGAGCCATCTGGGGCCTTCCCCTACACCTCTAGGTAGGCTTGGTCAGCAGTTGGGTAAAGCAGAAACTGCCACAGCTGTTTGGAAATCCAGGTGCAATAGCCAATACAATAAGTTCCTCATGGGGCAAAATGTTATTGAAAAAGCAGGCCCCTTTGGGAGGCCAAGGTGGGAGGATCATGAGGTCAAGAGATCAAGTCCATCCTGGTCAACATGGTGAAACCCCGTCTCTACTAAAAATTACAAAAATTAGCTGGCGTGGTGGCATGTGCCTGTAGTCCCAGCTGCTGGGAGGCTGAGGCAGGAGAATTGCTTGAACCCGGGAGGCGGAGGTTGCAGTGAGCTGAGATCGTGCCACTGTACTCCAGCCTGGCGCCTGGCGACAGAGCGAAACTCTGTCTCAAAAAAAAAAAAAGAAAAAAAGAAAAAAAGCAGGCCCATGATATTACGTTGGTGCAAAAGTAATTGCGCCAACCTAATAGATGGTATAGACTTTGTATCTACCCTCTTCTTAAATTCTTTCTTCAGCCGGCAAGTGTTGCCTCACCTGGTCTGAGCCAAGTCCAGGCAATTTGCTCAAAATCAGATTCCTGTCTCCTTCAGGCAGAGGAAACTTGGTGACCCTTCTCGGTGCTTCCAGGTGAGAGTAGAAACATCATGCTGATGACATTCTTAGAGGCAGCAACAAGATTGACTATTTGAGCAATAAGCCTACAAACATTACCGGATGTATCAAACTAAGAAATCAAACTGTAGGGAGATTAAAGTATAGCTGTCATACTACAGAATTCTAGTACCTGGTAGCACGCAGACACTATTTAGTCCCTCTCTGCCACATGAAATATATTCATTCAGCAACCTGAATATTGCATTATAAAAGGTATCCTCTTCATAAACCACCTCAGCTGGCTTTATGCCACTTTATCAGGTTTAAGTCAGCCATTCGCTACAATAAAAATAAACTTTATTTTTGTCTCAGATGCGCAGAACAATTTAATTTTTAAATTAATGTAAAAGTGGAAGATGCCTTTCTCCAAGACAAGTATGTCTTCCCTGCATGGCTCTGTAAACACCATGTGATTGCTTTGAGAATTAAATATGGATCAACAAAATCAATAGTTAATTGTGTAACTCAGGGTATTTCATTTCAGATCTAATCTGTAAAGAAGGTCCAGGGGATGTTTGCTTTTGATTTTCTTAAAATATTATCTAAAACCCTTCTGTCAGGCAAAAGAGTTCACAGGGTCTTTACATTATTTCCATAAGTTATTTGGCTTGTGAGTAGTCAAGGTCATATTGATCGCCAAGGCTCTCCAGTTTTCCTTTTAAAATTCAGTATCATTATCAGTCAAGCTGTCTCATTCTGAGTGTCTGGCTTGCACTTAGGCTAAACAAATTTTATTGCAAAAATAACCCAGCATAACAGGTGTCTTGGTACCAGACATGGATAGACAAGTTGTACTATAAACTACCTTTTGGTCTATGTAATGATACCAATCAGAGTGGTTAAGCAACCCCTTCCCGCACAAAGTTGACAAAATATACGGTGCTGTAAAAATGTAAGACTTTGTGTGACATGGCAAGAAGTACTGTAGAACTGGGTTGAGTCTATAGATGGACAAATATGCTATCCATTCTGACATCCCAAAAGGACCAGAGGGAGAGGGTACTGCTTGAATAGAAGCTAAAAAAAAACTTTTCCAATCTCATTAGCCCAAATGGATGAGAAGGGAAGGAGGGCAGGCGGGCATTCCCTTGCAAAAGGAGTAGCACAGTGACATGTGGAAGACTGAGGGGGTAACAGGCAGACTGCCTTGACCCCTGTGATATTATAGCAGTGCTAAAAATGTAATGTTTGAACTTCTTTTCTCTTTAAAGTATAACCTTTCATATAATAAGTTAAGCCTTTCTCTCTCTTACATATTGTTAGAAGCCTTCATCCATTTTGGGGACTGAAGGCAAAATAATTCTTGAAATAATGAATCATTTTTCTCTTACCAGCTTGTCCAGAAATCCCATGATTATTTTGCTGTAGCAGACAATGACCTTCTCAAAGGAAGCCTATCAAATGCTCAAGATAAATAATGAGAAGGTCTCTTTCTCCTGCCTCCAGGAAAAAATTACACAGAGGAAAAATATTTGTGAAAGCATTATTACGTTCATCCCAGGATGGGAAGCAGCTTGGTCCAAAAGAAACAGAATGGCACATGTGTTTGTGTGACCAGTGGCTCCATTCAACAGGACTCCTGGGAAGCATCTGTGGAGGGGCCTTGGGGGAGACACCTCAGCCCTTCACCTGGTAAGGCTGGAAATAAGTGTTTCTCTGGTAGCAGATAGGAAACCTCTTGACTCATGAGTAAATTAACTCAAGGTAAGGAAGTGCTGGGTAATGCGATCTCTCAACAACCTGGGAAAAACAGTTCTGCTTTACTGGGCCCTGGAACTACAATTAATGGTAATGAATTCCCTCTTCCCCTGCATTCCCACCTTCCCACCAGGCAGCAAATACTCAAGGGGCAAAGGGAGCTTTCCTTCTATTTTTCTCCCTGTGGAAGCAAGGTTTCATAGAGTAGGTAGAGATCCACAGTAGAAATTGCAACTTTCCCATGATTTCAGTGCTTTGGCTGCACTGGAGAATGGGGCTGATTTCTCAGGGCAAAAGTCATCTGCCCATCCTTTTATGGCTCTTGTCCAATCTGTGGACAGCAGAAGACACAGATCTTAACTCCAGGAGTTAAGATCCTTCCCAGCAATGAAATGGAAAGACGTTTCAAAGACATAGGGTCCTCTATGGAAAGAGTTGGGAGAGTAGGGAGGTGAAGAAAAGAATTCTCGATTCCCAGGCAAGCTCAGGAATCAATGGGCTGAACTGAGTAGTACCCAATGGCAGTGTAAGGGCAAGGGAAAAAAGCAATCTCAAAAGTAATCAGGATTCAGGTGATCCAGGGATTTGTAGATATAACTGCTCAGCAACACTTTAGGAAAAAACGTCAGCTGCAGGCAGATAGTTATCAAGCACATTATTGAGCCAGCCAGCTGAGGATGGCAGCAAGCTAAAATTTGAGTCCAGAAAGGTGGTTAGGGTCTCTGTGCTCTGGATTGTACATCTTCCTCTCTCTAACATGTGTTCCCCACCTTTTAGGATGGCCAACACCCTCTTATCACTTGAGACTCAGGAGGGACATCTCTGAATTCTTTTCTGACCAGGGGCCCTAGCAACTCTCCCTGGTTGTCCTTTCATCCCTGTGTGGACCATTCTTATGGCATGGTGGGTGTTTATTGTGTATATCAGTTGCCATAGCTCAGTCTCCCTTCTAGGGACTGAGCCTATTTATCTTCACATCTCTTGTGCTTAGAACACACCTGGCACATAGGTGGTCTATAAATGCTACTGGAATAAAAGGAGGATGCTAATTATGTTTGTTATTTACTGGTCATCCTTTCTTCCCCTATAACTTTAGCTTTCACCTCTCTAACATCCTTTAATGTCTTTGAAAGCAATTGAGTTCCTAAGACAAGCTGCTGTGCTTTCTGGTGGATAATGCATATTTATTTCCTGAGGGGTAGTTAATGTCAGATCATACAGAAGACTTTTAGGTTTCCTTTATTTAGAAAGTGGAGATAATCACTTCCCCAGTAAGTAAACAGAAAAATAGACTTTGTTTTTCAAAAAAATTTGATTAACAGGCTTTCAAGGAACATTTCTACTGATATAAACAAAGGTCCTTGAAATAATGAACAACACTACAGATTGCAAGTTTAGAGATTAAAACATGCAAAATAAGTGAAATTATACCATTTAGCAGTGGAAAGACAGACTATGTTGGTGAGGTGTTTTAAATATCCAAACAGTTTGATGAAAAAAAAAAAAGCCATCCTCACTATAAATAAAATGAATTAGGGATTTGCCTTAGAATGAAGGTTTGAAAATACTGGGGTGAGTTTAAAGAATACTGCAGGTCCTTAAGATGACAAGAGATTTTTGAGAGGCCTGAGTGACTTCAGTGGGGTCCACGCCTAGGGTAAAAAAGGACTAAGTAAGTCGCCTCTGCCGATCTTCAGCCTGGCCTGTGCAATTGCATTGCACAGAGGAATATAATGTTGCAGGAACGGACCAATGTAACAGGTAGCAATTTTTCACACACCGGATCCGGCACCAGCTACCAGAGGGAGGGTGAAAGGGGATAATTATCTGTTCTTCAACTCTGTGAAAACTTAGAGTTTCAGATAGTTAAATGTGAGTGGGCTGGTGTATCTCTTTGCTGGATTTAGTGTGTGTGGTTTCTCTTCCGTGTATATCTACAGTTCTGTTAAGTGACTGGGAAAAATACTTTTCCTTAAATCGGTATTAAAGAAGTTACTGGCAAAAGGTTCCTTAAATATTCCTGTTGGGTGCTACCAAAGGATTATGTAAAATCATGAAACTAATCCAAAAGCTGCTCCCATTAGAAAATGACTAGCAGAAGGATGTTTAAGTTCAAGTCTGTTAAGCATGGACACTTACTTATACACACACACACACACACACACACACACACACACACACATACACACACCCTTCTCCTGGTGCTTTCAGGGGATGGCTATAGAAATTTTAGCAAGGGAAAAAAATAGAATCACCCCTCACAAAAATGTTTGAGTATATTTTGGCCTCTTGGTCAGGTCCAATAAAGACATTTTGTTGTGAGCCAGCTAGAACAGAAATGGAGTGAAGGATGTTCCGCTTTATATGGTCTGAATGTGATTAGTGATTAGCACTGGTGGCTTCAGTCACTTGGGAATAGCAATCAGAGTTTTGCTCCTGCAACTCTGAATGACTACAAAACACCTTTGGCTTCCATCCCATATGATGATGGGATATGAACTGAAAATCTAATTAATCTGAGAATGAATTATGGCCTAAGAAATATACCATTTTATAATCAATTTTAAGTGAGTCCCTAACGAAGATAAGATGAAGAAAAAGCTGTAAAATTATAAGAGGTTGGTATATTCTGTTCACTATGACTGATGATTTTAAGGGGGATAATTTTACAATCCATCACATTTTTGACATTTTAAAAATCATGCCTCCCAATGAATGCTGTAAATTAACTTTAGAATTTACATATTTATTAAAAATCATATTGAAAACAGCAGGAACTGTGCCCCATTTGAATAATAAAATAACTTGTTATTCCACTGAAGATAAAAACACACAAAAAATCCAAAGATTTTATTTTCAGGTAATAATCACATTAATTGCTATCTGAATTAGTTAAACCAAGAATTAATATTCACCAGAGGCAGTGACAGAGCATTAAAGGTAATCCTCCAAATTCCCATCCTCAAACAGGTCTCAGAACATGTAAAAGCAAGGCAATGACAAATGGGGAGATGAGGACCATGTTCTTAGCCTGCGGGGTTTGGGGGCGGCAGATGGTTGAAGCTGAGCTACATCATCTGGGGGGGAGGGGAGGTGCAGACAGTAAAACCCATGATTTGGCTCTGAGATGAAGCAGCATGTGACTTCATTTTAAAAGCCTCTTTGCTTGGGAGGCTGAGGTAGGCAGGTCGTTTCAGCCCAAGAGTTCGAGATCGTCCTGGGCAACATGGTGAAACTGTCTCTACAAAAAATACAAAAATTAGCTGGGTGTGGTGGCGGACACCTATGGTCCCAGCTACTCTGGAAGCAGAGGTGAAGGGACTGATTGAGCCCAGGAGACTGAGGCTGCAGTGAGCAGAGATTGGTTCACTGTACTCCAGCCTGCGTGATCGAATGTGACCCAGTCTCAAAAAACAAAACAACAACAACAACAACAAAAACAACCCCCCAAAAAACCCTCTTTTCAAAGAGATTCTCCTCTACTTCTCCTACTTTGGTTGAACTCCCTACCCAGAATGGAAGGTTTGCTGGAGGCACAGAACATCCCAGATGACTCCAGAGCATGTAGGGAAATAACCAGAAGGGCATGGGGCCACGCCACACAACATGTGGGTGAACACAACCATTCACTCTAGATTAACCTCATAATGGACCTGTCGACTCAAAGAACTGGCCCCAAGATAGGAACTGCCTGGATTCATCCACAGAAGGATCAAGGAGTCAAGGGGAACAGAACTGGTGTGTTACCATATGTACTCACTAGTATGAGTAACCCATTGGGCTGAACTGACACAAGATGTTCTCCTGAAATTCCTGAGAGATGAGGGAGGAGGAGAATGCAGTACATGTTTTTCATGAACTTCAGTTTAATCATGATTCCTTCTTTCTGTGAGGGATTCATGATAGGCTGTTACATTATTTTTAAGAAAAGAGCAGAGATCCTTCATGAAGCACTGTAGTTGAGGGGCTTGTCTCACACTGTCTCTGCTACTGACAATTCATTGCTTTAGTGCAGACATGGCTCCTACCTGGCACTTGAGTGGCAGCCAACCCCTCCCATGCCCACAGCAGGCATTGTTTATCAGTCTCAGTCACCTATCTTACTCCAAGCATGGATAGGGCCTCAGAATCCTTCTTAACACCGTAATTCAGGCAATCTGATGACTGTTCTTGGCAGTGAGATGAAGGCTATCTTGCATCCTTGCACACGTGTGTGTGTGTGTATATGTATTTATACATGGGAGATATTTATGTACTGTCAGCATATAATTAAATCTAGCTAGCTGCATATTATATCTATATACAGATAGCCAAATATCTATATTGTATCTAACTGTCTGCTAATGGTGTAGGCATATTCCTTAGTATCTGCAGCTAATATGAGATGTAGATGGATATATTAGTATATGAAAACTTGATATCACTTTTGACTCTTCTCTTCCTCTCATACTCCACATCTACCAGCCTTCTGGTAAATTGCCTGTTTGTTCTCAGAAACAGCAAGTCCTTGAATAATATCCTTTTATTCAATGTTATTTTGTTATAACATTGATGAGAAAAAAAAAAAAAAATCGATTCCCGCCAGGCCACTGTCTGTGTGGAGCTGGCACGTCTCCCCATGTCTGCATGGTTTTCTCCAGGGACTTCAGGTTCCTCTCACATTCCAAGACTATGCATGAGAGGTGAATTGGTGTGCCTACATGGTCCCAGCATGAGTGAACATAAGTGTGCACCGCAAAGGAACTCTGTCCTGTCCAGGGCTGGTTCCTGCCTTGTGTCCTGAACTGCTGGGTTCCAGCCACCTGCAACCCTGAGCTGGAATAATTGGGAAAATAATCGATTTACTTGTTTTTAATTCACCTTTCTTAAATATATGTACAGCTCACATGTGTTTCAATGTTTTATATTAGGTGTTTTGGTCTTTATTTAGAAATTTGGTATGTTTTTGTGACCAGAAATATGCCCTAGGAACTCAGCTCTTGCTTATATAAACTAGCCTCAGAAAAGTTGGTTTCTTTATATGTTGTGCTTAAGTGGCAGTTTCTGAGAATCTACAGCTTTAAGCAAGGACTTATTGTGCATTCTTCTTTCTCCTGCTCTGCTCTGCATCATAGGAACTACATTTTCCAGGCTCCCCCGGACAGGAGGAGGAAGGGAGAAAACAAGGCAATTCTCCCCTTCTCTGTGTCCTGTGGCGTTTAGTTTCCCAACTGTGCTTCCATTCTCTCCTTCTGATAGCCTATTCTCCATATAAAAGCCAAAGCATCCCTTAGAAACTGTACATCAGATCACACCACTCCTCTGTTAAAATTCTTCCGAAGGTTTCCCTTTGCTGAGAATGAATCCTAAAGTTCTCTCCACAGCCTACAAGGTCCTATATACAAGGCTCCGGGATTGTTCTCCACACTATTTCTCTTTCTCTCTCTGATTCTGCTCCAGCCGTAATGGTCCAGGGACACATCACACATACCCCTACTTCAGGGCCTTTGCACTTGCTACCTAAGAGAAACATACCTAATATGTTTCTCTTTCAATCAGTCACATTTCAGTGTTACACTTCATTCAAGCCTGACAGAGCAGGAGCATAGCCATCTTGGACAAGCACCACCATTTAAAAATTCCCCTGATCAAAAACTGCCTAAATTCAAAGGGCATCAGCCTCATGGCTAAGATCAGCATGACCATAAACCAGAAATGACATCTCCAACCAGAAACATTCCAACCATAAGATAAACCCCTCCCCTACTAGAGAGATGTCAGCCCCAAGATAGCCTCCCCACCAGCCACAGATATTTCAACCCCACAATAAACTTCACCCCCACACAGAAATATTCCAAGCCTGTGATAAGTTCTCTCACCCTGCACTCTTAAATACTATTAGTCTGTAAGAGAGAGCACTCCTAATGGAAATTGGCCAGAAGCCCCGCTCAGGTTTGTTTTCCAAAATAAACCTGTCTTTGACCTTTGAGCTGCTTTTCATGTTTCTTTCCTTTCTTTAACTCTTAAAAAGCCCCTGTTCAAATGTCCCCTATTCAGAGAGACCTTTTCCAATCAGTAACTCTTTCTGAAGCCATGCTCTCGTCATTTCCTGCTTGATTTTTTTTTTTTTTTAATTAGACAGAGTCTCACTCTGTTCCCAGGCTGGAGTGCAATGGTGCAGTCTTGGCTCAATGCAACCTTCACCTCCTGGGTTCAAGCGATTCTCCTCCCTCAGCTTCCCAAGTAGCTGGGATTATAGGTGCCCACAAAGACACCCAGCTGATTTTTTTTTTTTTTTTTTTTTTTTAGGTAGAGATGGGGTTTCTCTACGTTGGACAGTCTGATCTGGAACTCCACATTATCTTCCACATTAAAATATAAATACCACAAAGGCAGGGACTTAGTCTCTTTTTTTCTAAATTGCTCCATCCAGAATACCTATAATGTTGCCTGTTAAGTCATGTGAGCTCTATAAGTAGTCTAAAATCAACGAATAATAAATGATGAACCTATGTCACACTGTGAAAAACAAGTGGCACCAAGAAATAATTAGTTGTATTATTAGAATGAAAACAAAGATACAAACATTTTTCTAATTAAATCAATACTCATGTTTAAAATGGAAACTCATTGCAAACCAAGGTACTGCTTGGTAGTTATGTCATGAGCTAAGTTAATGAAGTAGACTATGGCTAGTGGGAAATTTTCCATGATCTTTTTCTTCCCCAGTTTCCACATCCTTGCTGTCTTTCTTTCTCAGGCACTATTCCATGGTACCTATGTGCTCTTGCAAGTGATGAGGTCAGGGAACAACACAGACTGTGTTTAAAGCCCTTTGGTTTGCTCATTTTAATCATAAAGCTAGAAAAATATATCTGAGATATTCAGGATTACTGGCCTACCAACTACTTCTTTTGGCTACAAATTATAGCTGGAACGACCACTTGTTTATGGAATATGAAACTGAGAAATTTCTAAGAACTCAGTAGGCCAAAGTGGATTTCTTCCTGCTGAAGTAAAAAGTCATTAATTTCTTTGTCTTCCCATCTTCTGCTTCTTGGCTTTGGGTACTCTCATGGGTTAAACTAGGTCCCCTATAAAGATATATTTAAGTTCTGGCCTCTAATATCTGTGAATGTGATTTTATTTACGAATAACGTTTTTTGTTTGTTTTTGTTTTTTATCTTATTGAGATGTAAATTAAGGTGCATCATACTGGAGTAAGTAGGCCCAAAATCCAATATAACTGTGGTCCTTATGAGAAGAGAAAAAGAGACACAGAGAAAGACATGCACAGAGGAAAGACGACATGAAGGACACAGACAGAGGGGAATGTCATGTGAAGACACAGACACAGAGAGCAAAGAGAGACAAAGATGACAGCTGTGCCACTGCAAACCAAGGGAGACCAGGGATTGCCGGCAACCACAGGAGCTAGGAATGTAAGCGGGGCCCTGCCGGCACCTGGATTTTAGACATCTAGCCTCCAGAAATGTTAAAGAATACCCTTTCTCTTGTTTTAAGCCCCCTTGTTTATGGCAGCTCCTGGAAACCAGGACAGGCACTCTCTGGAATACTTGTCATCATTAACAAAAGCTATTTGAAACATGAAATTTCCAGGAGCTACAAAACTATATTTACGTGGTTTTTAACTGGTAGGAAAAGGAATTCAAACTTTTAAGCCCCTTTTTTTTTTTTTTTGGCCTTTTGACTTAAAAATGGGTCATTCAAAGATAGAAATTTTTGTTCAACACTGCCATGGGAAATAATGATTACATTAATTCTCTAAAATATTAAAAGATGCTTCATTTGAAAAGGAAAAGTAATCAGGAAGGAAATGAAGATATGTTTAGAGTATTAGGAAGCGATGAAATGCAGCATTTCATGGGCAGTTTATTTGGATGTACATATCAGCACGCCAGCTGTGCCGTGTGCTGCGTGGCTCACCTTGTTTGCTCACTCCACAAACGATGAAAAACTTGTAATCGACATTTTCTTGCAAATGTGAACTTCGCCCAAAACTTTTAAGGTTTCAGTCCCAAGATTTTCCTTTCTTTAAAAGTAAATTCAAATTCAGTTCCTTAGTAAAATTTGAAAATGCTGGAATTAGGCCCAGGATTTGATTCCCAGTTAGAATTTCTCTCCACAATATGCTAGGGGAAAACATTGGTGGGATTTAGATATAAATGGGTTAACTTCCTTTGATCACCTAAGAATAACCAAACAAGTAACTGAGTTACTGACTCAGCTAAGTTCATGCCAACTGTGGTGCCATCTGGCATGATGAACAGTGTATGACCAGCTTCTCACTTTGAAGCTTTTCCTAAAATGAAGTAAAATATGAATTGGCTCTTTATAGAGTCCCTGTTGTGTCACAAAAGTTAGGTTAGTCTAGCAATCTGAGTAAAGGTTGTGTTCAGTCGTCATCCTCCAGTTTCCAGTATGGACCTTGTCTTAGTTCATCCAGATAGCTTATAAACAACAGAAATTGGCTGGGCATGGTGGCTCACGCCTGTAATCTCAGCACTTTGGGAGGCCGAAGCGGGCAGATCACGAGGTCAGGAGATCGAGCCAATTCTGGCCACCATGGAGAAACTCTGACTCTACTAAAATACAAAAAAATAGTCGGGCATGGTGGTGGGCACCTGCAGTCCCAGCTACTCGGGAGGCTGAGGCAGGGGAATTGCTTGAACCTTGGAGGCGGAGGTTGCAGTGAGCTGAGATCATGCCACTGCACTCCAGCCTGCTGAAAGAGCAAGACTCTGTCTCAAAAACAAACAAACCATCAAACAAACAAAGAAAAAAAAGGAAGGAAGGAAGGAAGGAAGGAAGGAAGGAAGGAAGGAAGGAAGGAAGGAAGGAAGGAAGGAAGGAAGGAAGGAAATTTATTTCTCACACTTCTGGAGGCTGGAAAGTCCAAGATCAAGGGACTGGCAGTTTTGGTGTCTGGTGAGGGCTTCTGGGGTCATAGATAACTGCCTTCTGGCTGTGTCTTCACATGGTAGAAGAAAGGGGTAAATGAGCTCTCTGGGGCCTCTTTCATAAGAACACTAATTCTATTCATAAGAGCTCTACCCTCATGAACCAATCATCTCCCAAGGCACCACCTCCAAATACCATCACAATGGGAATTAGGTTTCAACATATGAATTGGGGACATAAATATTCAGTCCTGAATAAAGTTGTGGATTCACGTCTGTCAAATCTATGCTTATTGTGGAGGAAGAAGTCTCTCTTCTGAATGGAAAAAAAAAGCATCTGTTATTTTCTTGGTAAAGAGCAAAAAGCTTCAGAATGAACAGTAGCGTCTCTGCCCTGGAAGGTCTGTTGAGAGTGGCACCTGGTTCCGCGATGGGAAAAGCAATCTGGGGAGGCTAGAAATGTCAGAGCTCATGCTGTCTTTACAGGAGAAATGCCTTTTTGATCTTGGAGCTTCCTTTAATTCTTTGCATGATTCCTGGCCATGGCTGTCCCCTTACACCCCATAATCCTTAAATAAATGATAGCTCATGAGAAATCCTCAGTGGAATTGCTTCTTTTGCAAGGAAATGTGCCAGTCTTAATTCTACTGGTTTCTTACTTTGACCTTTGGTGGATAAAGGCAGGAATGAATCCAAAATAGGACAGCTTGGAGGTTTGGGGCCTTATAATGTAAAACTGCGCCTGAACTTGAAACAGGGTCCGAGGATACTTTTACCATTCTGTTACCTCCAGCTCAGGCACCATCACTCACATCTGCATTTCCCTCCCTGTCCCTTTCAATGGTTTACACATCACACAATTTTACACCTCCTCTGATGATCTATTGTTTTTCATTTATTTTAACTCTAAAAACCTTTAAGAGCATATCATGTCAGAGATGTATACCCTTCTCCTAGCTTTGTTGATTTGTTTTTCTTCTGAAGATTAAATGTTTTCAGAATATCACCTATACTAGCAGTTAACTTTCATTTGAGTATTTCGGCTTCACCAAACCCAAGGTAACAAATCCTGGGTTGTTTTAAAAATTTAACACTCAGTGAAATTAATTTGCAACAAATCCAATGCTGCATATACTTATTTTATAGTGGCAAATATTTTTCTACATGGACATAGCCTGAGCAAACCAAATGCATTACCTTTGTATGCAAAAATGATGCCATCATGACCCCAGAGAAGGGCAGATTTCATGGCTTCTGTTTTTCAGTAAGCAGTATAGATTCTGGTTGGTCGATCCATTCTACAGAGACCAGTCCTCCTTATGAGTTGAGCTGACACCTACAAAAGGTTTGCTAGTATGGAGATGTTTCAATTTTTGTGAGCAGTTAATGCTATTATTATTTTTATTGAAAACTGGCCTTTGTGGAGAGAGTAATTATACTACTGCTTATTGTATTCAGTCACCGTGATAGGAGCTGCAAATACATCAACTCCTTTAAAGGCCAACAGCTTCATCAAGGTAGATTCTCTTATGCCTATTATAACGGTGAGAGGTGGAGTAAAGTTAAGAAGTTTATGTAGGGACAGAAGAGCTTTCTGATTCCAGAGCCTATAGTCCTTTCACTGGGATCATTAGCAGAGAGCTTAATCATCTGTACATGATTCACTGGCCATAAATGTAGACAGATTTAAAAAGCTCTCAGAATTGAAGGAGAAAAAAAAACTTAAGAAGAAATTCTCCCAAACTCACAGTTGGCATGTCTTTAAATGACCATGTTAACTATCCGTAAGTGAGGACACACTGGTATAATAAAGAGAAGGCAAGACAAGATAGATCCCAGGGTGGTGGGTGGTGTCATGTCCTCACGCTACTCTTTTTTTTTTTTGAGATAAGGTCTCACTCTGTCACTCAGGCTGGAGTACAGTGGTGTGATCACAGTTCACTGCAGCCTGGACCTCCCAGCCTCAAGTGATCCTCCCACCTCAGCCTCCCAAGTAGCTGGGACTACAGGCATGTGCCACCACACCCAGCTATTTTTTGTATTTTCTGTAGAGACAAGGTTTTGCCATATTCCCCAGGCTGGTCTCGAACTCCTGGGCTCAAGGGATTTGCCTACTCTGGCCTCTCGAAGCGTTGGGATTACAGGCATGAGGCACTGGGCCTGGCCGACATCCTCAAGCTTCTAACAGTGGTCCCTTAAAGAGCAGTCACCTCGGAGGAGCTGGTCCTCGGGGATGCCTGTCAGGACGTGCTCCTCTGATGCATGGGGGTCAGTTCGGACATCCGTGATAAGTGCCACTTGAGTTTACATCATATTTTCACATTTTGTACATTTAAATTTTATGGTTGTAAATCACAAATCATCCAAATCATCTTTGTCATTCTTCACTATTAACAGTGCTGAGCTCTCAAAGGGGATGTCATATTAGCTTCTATTTCCTATTGTGAAAACCTGTAGGTTTCTCAAGAAATGAAAGTAACTTGGGGAACACTAACATAAGTAGAAAGAACAATGGCATCCTTGTTTTCTGTTGAGCCTTTGTGACCTTTCTAGGGGCTACTGTGGATGAACTTAAGGTCTCATCTTTTTTTTTTCATGTCCTCAAGGAAGGTAAGTGTATGTAGACAATGACAATTTTCATTTTGATATAGTTGATCTGTTTTCCAGACTATAGAAAACTGGGAAATGACTTTTCATTTAAATAAAAATTGAAACCCTTTAGGAAAGTAAAAGAATTCAAGAAATATAGAGAAATGGCTGTTTCCAAGCCAACAAGAGAAAGGGAGAGTCTTTTTGGTTTTCAAATTAGTTGTTAGGGAAAACGTTTTTCTTCCCATCAAACTTTCACTTTTTCTTCTTTAAAATAGATTAATCACAGCTGTGTAGGTTAGTTTTCTGCCTGCTTGTTAAAATGTGGAAAATATGAACAGTGGCTTCAAACTTTTATGAGTAAATTGTCATTTTGTGCCTTTTATTGGCCCGTATTTCAAACCCCACATTGCAGGAACTCACTCCTTACTTCTGCACTGTTCACTGGCAAGAGTATGCTGATGGGTTATGCAGACCATGTCTTTATGAATTGACAATAAATTCCAAAGGACAAAACAGCTTCCAGCCATAATTCAGTAGCATGAAACTGTTCTGTCAACCAATCTGATGGGTTTTTTGGTGTTCACACATTTTAGGACCCCATCATGCACAGACAGCTGCTCATTTTTCCTGCTTAAAAAAGACCAAATTTGTTCTGTCTTTTTTATTCTTAAAAATCAAAATAGCACCATGGTAAAATTATGCTACCTGCTTTAGTCTTCAAAATTATTATTTAGAGCACAAAAGGCAGACACATGGCAGACCCGAGAGTGAACACTGACTGTGTCACTATGGACAAGTTATTAATTTTTCTGAGTCTTGGTTTTATTATATTTAGGATGGGGGAATGATAAAGGGGAAACTCAAAAGCCATGTGTGTTCCTAAGTCTAGCAGCATCAGCATCGACTGGGAACTTGTTACAAATGCAAATTGGAAGGCCCTACCTAGACCCAGTGAACCAGAAACTCTGGGTTAACGTCCAGCAATGTATGTTTCAACAAGCCTTCCAGGTAATTCTGATATACACTCAAGCTTGAGAATCATTTCTGTAAAGATTAACCACAATATATACAAAAGGCTTGTTTGCTGCATTGTAGAAGCACAAGAAATAGCAGGTATTCTCCTTTTATTATTATCCTCATTGTATAGAATAAACTGAAGCACAGAACCAGATGGTGGCAAAGCAGGAAACAGCATCTGGGCCTTCTCACTCAGCCGAGTGGCAGGGACAGCCTGCTTCTCCACTCTGCACTCTCTCTTTATGGAACACATTAGACAGTAATATAAATCCTGATTATAAGTGCAAAAGGTGTCCAATATAGTATGTTGCCTAGTTCTGGCAGCAGTAATGCATTCAGGCTTTAAGGTGGAGACTATAGTTCTTTTGACATGATAGATTAATATTAACCCGTCTTTCTCTTTTGAGAAGAGTACTGGTGACTGCATTCTGTCAATAAACATTTATGGTCTTGAAACCATGTACAAGGCTTGATGCCGGTCCAGGTAATGAATAAGAAATGATCTTTCTCCTAAATTCCTGAAATCACAAATTTTGACATTACTAATGATCTGCTTAGATTCATACATTTTAGAAGTAGAATTAGTTTTCTTGAGACAATCCTTTCAACTTTCAAATCCTGCTTTTCAGAGAGCTAGGGCAGTGGGTCTCTTTCTTGCATACAGGAGTGCTTTTAAGTCATGCTGATGGGAACATCCATCCAAGAAATTTTGATTTAATGGGTCTAAAATTTAGTCATTAATAGGCCCGTGGGTGGGAAGATTTTAATAGAAGTAATATACTTACACTAAATGCAATAAGTATTACATATATAAATATAATATACAAATAGTTAGGATATACTTATACTAAAAATTATTCCTTGTTTATCTGAAATTCTGGTTTAACCAGGCAGCCTATATTTTTATTTGCTAAATCTGGTAACACTATGAAAAGACTCTAAGGTCTATCCTAGGCTCAGAAATCATCTTGTAGGGTTTCCACTGAAATACTACAGGTAAGCGGTGGGGCTGGGGGGCAGGGGCAGAAAAAGAGCAGTGTGCCATCTGGGCCCATTACACATAAAGTTTTATCTGTTTCACTTATTTGGTCTCAGTCTCTGTAACATTTCACTTGAAAACATGACTTGAAACAGTTTGCAAACATCTAATCTAATCATATCAAACCTTAAGACCAAGAGAAGATGTCTCTTAGCCAGGTTCTCACAGCTAATTAATTGCAAAATCAAACACCAGGTCTTCTTCTCTTTCTATTCCTTCAGATGCTGCTGCGGAGTCCCTTTTCCTCTTTTTAAGTGATAGTTCAGAAATAGGAGGTGCTATGATCCTATGTCTAAAAGCACTCAGCAAATATTTGGCAAACCTGTTAAGATATGCCAGACAAATATAAAGATAAGCTAGGTGCTGAACATGGAGATTAAGATGAGGTTTCAGTTCTCAAGGAGCTGATTCAGGGAGAGAGACACAAATAGTGTTTGTGTTCCTACAAAAAAAAAAAAAATACCACTTATGTCTATGGCTTGCTCCCTCCACAATGTGATTATTCAAAGCACCTCAATTTAAAAATGGTGAGGTGAGAGGACAGCACTGGGTTCCCAGAAGCAACCGGAGGGAACCTGGAATCCAACCTAAATTTTCATTATGATAGTTAAAGGAACGAAGAATCCATAATGACAAACGACACAGGGATGATAGTACTTTGTGCTGTGGGATGACTCACAATGGCTACATCTATCAGGCTTTTTGGCAAATGGCCTCAAATATTCTCCAATTAAGTGAACCACATAGAATTTCAAAGTTGCAGGAGTAAAAGAACATATCCTTCCATTTTGGGGGAATACATTTACTCCTATCCAGATTAAAATGGGTAAGCATTTCAAAGAACCAGCTCCTGGATTTACTGATTTTTTGAAGGGTTTTTTTGTGTCTCTATCTCCTTCAGTTCTGCTCTGATCTTAGTTATTTCTTCTCTTCTGCTAGGTTTTGAGATTTTTTTTTTCTGATCTTGCTCCTCTAGCTCTTACAATTTTGACAATAGGATGTAGATTTTAGATCTTTCCTTGCTTCTCATGTGGGCATTTATTGCTATATATTTTTCTCTAGACATTGCTTTAAATGTGTCCCATAGATTCTGGTATGTTGTGTCTTTGTTCTCATTTTTTGAAAAGATCAACAAAATAGATAGACCACTAGCCATATTAATAAAAAGAAAAGAGAGAATAATCAAATAGATGCAAAAAAAAAAAAAAAAAAAAACGATAAAGGGGATATCACCACGGATTCCACAGAAATACAAATCACCATCAGAAATTACTACAAACAACTCTATGCACATAAACCAGAGGAGCTGGTACTACTCCTTATGAAACTATTCCAAATAATCCAAAAAGAGGGAATCCTTCCCAGATCATTTTATGAGACCAGCATCATCCTGATACCAAAACCCGGCAAAGACTCAGCAAGAAAAGAAAACTTCAGGCCAATGTCCATGATGAACATAGATGCAAAAATCTTCAATAAAATACCGGCAAACTGATTGCAACAGCACATCAAAAAGCTTATCCATCACGATCAGGTAGGCTTCATCCTGGGGATACAAGGCTGGTTCAATATACCCAAGTCTATAAATGTAATTCACCACATAAACAGAACCAAAGACAAAAACCACAAGATTATCTCAATAGATGTAGAGAAGGCCTTTGACAAAATTCAACAGCCCTTTATGCTAAAAACTCAATAAACTAGGTATTGACAGAACATATCTCAAAATAATAAAAGTTATTTATGACAAACCCACAGCCAATATCATACTGAATGGGCAAAAACAGGAAGCATTCCCTTTGAAATCTGGCACTAGACAAGGATGCCCTCTCTCACCATTCCTATTCAATATAGTATTGGAAGTTCTAGCCAGAGCAATCAGGCAAGAAAAAGAAATAAAGGGTATTCAATTAAGAAAGGAGGACATCAAATTGTCTCTATTTGCAGACAACATGACTGTACATTTAGAAGACCCCATCGTCTCAGCCCAAAATCTCCTGAAAATAATAAGCAACTTCAGCAAAGTCTCAGGATACAAAATCAATGTGCAAAATCACTAGCATTTCTGTACACCAATAACAGACTAAAAGAGAGCCAAATCAAGAATGAACTGCCATTCACAATTGCTACAAAGAGAATAATACACCTAGGAATACAACTAACAAAGGATGTAAAGGACCTCTTCAAGGAGAACTACAAACCACTGCTCAACAAAATAAGAGAGGACACACACAGATGGAGAAACATTCCATGCTCATGGTTAGGAAGAATCAATATCGTGAAAATGGCCATACTGCCCAAAGTTATTTACAGATTCAATGCTAACCCCAAAAAGCTACCAATGACCTTTTCTTCACAGATCTGGAAAAAACCACCTTAAACTTCATATGGAACCAAAAGAGAGACCACATAGCCAAATCAATTCTGAGCCAAAAGAACAAAGCTAGAGGCATCATACTACCTGACTTCAAACTATACTACAAGGCCACAGTAATCAAAACAGCATGGTACTGTTACCAAAACAGAGATATAAACCAATGGAACAGAACAGGGGCTTCGGAGGCAACACCACACATCTACAACCATCTGATCTTTGACAAACCTGACAAAAACAAGCAACAGGGAAAGGATTCCCTGTTTAATAAATGGTGTTGGGAAAACTGGCTAGCCATGGGCAGAAAGCAGAAACTGGACCCCTTCCTGACACCTTACACTAAAATTAACTCCAAATTGATTAAAGACTTAAACATAAGACCTAACACCATAAAAACCCTAGAAGAAAACCTAGGCAAAACCATTCAGGACGTAGGCATAAGCAAGGACTTTATGACTAAAACACCAAAAGCATTGGCAACAAAAGCCAAAATAGACAAATGGGATCTAATTAAACTCCAGAGCTTCTGCGCAGCAAAAAAACAAAACAACAACAACAAAAAAAACAAAAAACAAAAAACAATCATTAGAGTGAATGGGCAACCAACAGAATGGGAAAAATTTTTGCAATCTACCCATCTGACAAAGGGCTAATATGCAGAATCTACAAAGAACTAAAACAGATTTACAAGAAAAAACAAACAAGCCCATACAAAAGTGGGTGAAGGATGTGAACAGACACTTTTCAAAAGAAGATATATACGAGGCCAACAAACATATGAAAAAATGCCCATCATCACTGGTCATTAGAGAAATGCAAATCACAGCTACATTGAGATAACATCTCATGCCAGTTAGAATGGTGATCATTAAAAAACCTGGAGACAACAGATGCTGGAGAGGATGTGGAGAAATAGGAACACTCTTACACTGTTGGTGGGAGTGTAAATTAGTTCAACCATTGTGGAAGACAGTGTGGTGCTTCCTTAAGGACCTAGAAATAGAAATTCCATTTGACCCAGCAATCCCATTACTGGGTATATATCCAAAGGATTATAAATCATTCTATTATAAGGACACATGCACATGTATGTTCACTGCAGCACTGTTTACAATAGCAAAGACTTGGAGCCAACCCAAATGCCCACTGATGATAGACTGGACAGGGAAAATGTGGCACATGTACACCATGGAATACTATGCAGCCATCAAAAATGATGAGTTCGTGTCCTTTGTAGGGACATGGATCAACCTGGAAACCATCATTCTCAGCAAACTGACACAAGAACAGAAAATCAAACACCACATGTTCCCACTCATAGGCGGGTGTTGAACAGTGAAAACACATGGACACAAGGAGGGGAACATCACATACTGAGGTCTGTCAGGGGGTACTAGGGGAGGGACAGGAAAGGGTAGGGAGTTGGGGAGGGATAACATGGGGAGAAATGCCAGATATAGGTGATGGGGGGGAAGGCAGCAAACCACATTGCCATGTATGTACCTATGCAACAATCCTGTGCGTTCTTCACATGTACCCAAAACCTAAAACACAATAACATATATAAAAAAAATGGATAAGCATTAATCGTGCTTCTGTCCCATATGAAAAAATGAAATATAAATAGGCAACACATGGGTGGAGGTAACACATTCTCCACGGAGCTCCCAGCTACTATGAATTCGGAAGTGTTTGTGATGAGCAACATTGGAGGATGGCTGCTCCCTGGCCCCCACTCATGGATGCCAAAGACTCAGAAATTTAAGGAGATTCCAGCCTCTTCTCCTCGATCCTTAGGGATTGGGGAAGACATTTTAGGTGACCAGTTGGCTTAGGGAAGGAGGAAGAGGAAGCAAGATTAACAAGCCATAAACAGATCAACTTAAAGGGGCAAGAGAACTCCAGAGATACAGTTGTCTCTGGACTTGAAAACTGGAGTTCCAAACATTGAGGGATGTGTTGTACATTTGTTATTTCTTTTTTTTTCTTTTCCTTTTTTTTGAGATAGACTTTCGCTCTTGTCACCCAGGCTGGAGTGCAGTGGCACGATCTTGGCTAACTGCAACCTCTGCCTCCCAAGTTCAAGCGATTCTCCTGCCTCAGCCTCCCAAGTAGCTGGGATTACAGGCATCCGCCACCCCACCAGACTAATTTTTGTATTTTTAGTAGAGATGGGGTTTTGCCACCTTTGGAAGGCTGGTCTCGAACTCCTGTCCTCGTGATCTGCCTGTCTCAGCCTCCCAAAGTGCTGGGATTACAGGTGTGAGCCACCATGCCCAGTTGTAAATGATTTCTAAACTCCTGTTTAGAAATCCAAACAGCCCCCAGGTTCACACAATGTGGAGAAAATGGCAGTTTGTTCACATCATTCACAGAACAATTACTTATTTCTAGGTCTTGGTACTTTCTGTTTTTCTTTATCATATCTCTCTTTCTACCACCATAATTGCCCCCAATCGAGCTATCTCTTCCATGCCCTCAAGTTTTCTGACAAGGTTACTGTTTGGTTGTGATTTCCAAACTTCCCATCACTTTCTCCCAAGAACCTCAGGGTAGGAATCTTTCACTTGAAGAGTGATTTTTAGGATTGATAATCTGAGTCTGTTATCATTTGAGGATTAAAAAGTATTTATTGTCTGGGCCCAGTGACTCACGCCTGTAATACCAGTGCTTTGAGAGGCTGATGCAGAATGATCTCTTGAGGCCAGAAGTTTAGGACCAGCCTGGGCAATATAGTGAGACCCCGTCTCTACAAAAAAGTGTAAAAAATAGCTAAGTGTGAGGGTATGTGCCTGAAGTCCTAGTTACTTAGGAGGCTGACTAATTTGAGGTTACAGTGAGCTATGTTCGCACTAGTGCACTCTAGCCTTGGTAACAGAGTGAGACTTCATCTCTAAAACATTAAAAAACTTAAAAAGTATTTGATTATTACTAGATTTCCAACAAAGTTGTGAAAAATTTAAAAATAAATGACATGCTCAAATGTATATATACAAACAATGCTCTTCTTTTCAATATTGTCACATGGGAATATATAAAAATATTCTGACAATTTAATTTGGAAACTCTTTTTTGGAAATTATTTTCAGAATCAGTTTATTGTTTTATTACTTGAAGTCAGATTTTAATTTTGACTGAAAGTTGTCTTATTTTCTGGATTTACTAGATTTGGTTTTGAATGACACTGGCTGATTCCAAAAGCCAAATTCATCCCCAGTGGATGAAGATTTGCTCCCTTTAAGGGAACATGAATATCACATTAAACAATGGGTCAGATTTTCCTCCACAATCCATTGAGATGGCTGGGCATGACCAACAATTGCAGACTGGGTCATTAATTAATTAATTCAACAAACATTTATTGAGCACTTATTTTGTATAAGTATTATGACAGGTTTTAGGGATAACCATGATAAATAAAATGTGGAAATTAAGCTATACGATTAAGATCCTTTCCAGTTATTATATATATATTTCTTTTTTTTTTTTTTTTTGAGACGGAGTTTCGCTCTTGTTACCCAGGCTGGAGTGCAATGGTGTGATCTCGGCTCACCGCAACCTCCGCCTCCTGGGTTCAATTAATTCTCCTGCCTCAGCCTCCCGAGTAGCTGGGACTACAGGCACGTGCCACCATGCCCAGCTAATTTTTGTATTTTTAGTAGAGACGGGGTTTCACCATGTTGACCAGGATGATCTCGATCTTTTGACCTCGTGATCCACCCGCCTCGGCCTCCCAAAGTGCTGGGATTACAGGCCTGAGCCACCGCGCCTGGCCTATATATATATTTCTTAATGTTTGAATCCCTAATAGTATTCTGGGCAAATCCAGGACTGTGGACATACATGGATACCCCCCTGGCTCTTATTTGTACTCCTGCATTCTGATGTGCCCGTTAAAAAACATACTGATTATTAACTGAAGTCACCCCTTAGTGACGTTCGAATAACCTCTGTTGAATCCATCTCTTACCCGTCTTCTGTCCCTGAAACCCTTCTCGATGCTCTCTTTTTTTTTTATATATATATATACTTTTTATTGCATTTTAGGTTTTGGGGTACATGTGAAGAACATGCAAGATTGTTGCATAGGTACATACATGGCAGTGTGATTTGCTGCCTTCCTCCCCATCACCTATATCTGGTATTTCTCCCCATGCTATCCCTCCCCAACTCACCACCCCCTGCTGTCTCTCCCCTTTTTCCCCCGACAGACCCCAGTGTGAGATGCTCCCCTCCCTGTGTCCATGTGTTCTCAAAACTACATTGAGATACCACCTCATGCCAGTTAGAATGGCAATCATTAAAAAATCTGGAGACAACAGGTGCTGGAGAGGATGTGGAGAAATAGGAACACTCTTACACTGTTGGTGGGAGTGTAAATTAGTTCAACCATTGTGGAAGACAGTGTGGCGATTCCTCAAGGACCTAGAAATAGAAATTCCATTTGACCCAGCAATCCCATTACTGGGTATATATCCAAAGGACTATAAATCATTCTACTATAAGGACACATGCACACAAA